>JAQIXU010002311.1:0-12567 GCA_034701245.1 Strigamia transsilvanica
TAACGAGCGATGTTTCGCATAGCGAGGGGATAGGGGAATCCCCGAATTGTGCGATGCAACTTTTCGTGCCATTGCATGTTTCGCTTAATGAGTGTTTCGCATTACGAGTAAGACTCCGGAACGAATTACGCTCGTTATGCGAGGTTCCACTGTACCATATTTACACGATTAAGAGACACAGATCTCATTCCAAATCGTCGCTTTCAGCCGTGGCTACTATTCGTGGGTGGCTCTTGTTTGAAGTAGTAGCAGTTTTTGACAGGAGTATTCTTGTCAGGTGTGGTATATTGACACCACTGGAAAAGCCACTATTACGCCATTGTTAGCTGCAATAATGCATATAGGAGAATGACTACATTCTGGTAAGAATGCAGCCAACTAAGAGTTATAGAGCTCCTATATTTTTCTCTGCTAATGGTTGGCAGGAGAAGATATAGGAGCTCTGTATTGCTAATTAGTGAAGGCAAAACAAATGAGCTTAGGACTAGATTAGTTAGTATAATAGATTAGCTGACAGCAGGCATTAAACTCTAGTCAAGTAAGGTGATCAATTTCAAAATTAACAAATGCAAAATCTGCTTTTACAATTTTAGTCTTATGTCAACTATTTGACATCATTTATTTATTTATTTATCAACTGTTTCTATTGTATTTTTAATGTCTCTACTTGTTTTTACATATAAAACCATTAGCCAGACCGTCATCATTATCACATGCCCAGTTCTTCCAACAAAGTCCATGGACTCTTATGAAAGCACAAGTGTCATTTGCTCCCATTTCGTTCTGGTCTGGAGAACACCAGTTACTGTAATAGTTTCTGGTTAAGAGTGTGGTCCAATGCCATTCAATCAGTTTGGTCTTTGAGTTTGTTACGGTTGCTGCTAAACCGATCCAATAATCTAAGAAATAAAATTTGGATCATCTTTCAATTTTCTAGAAACCGTAAATACCTACTTATTTTTCTTGTTTGCACCTGTTCTTTTATAAATTGCAACTCGTCTTCGCTTTGAATATTGACAAGACTTTGTGACTTTGTACTGCATCTCTGATCAGCTTCCTGCCAACTGAGATCTACTTCATTGTGGAACGTGTATTTCAGACTCTTAAATTCGAGATTTTCAGTAGACCGAGGGTATTTGTATTTATTTTTCACTGGTAGTCGGTCTTCACAAACCCATGCGTGGCTTTCACCCGATTCCCAAGCACAGTCATATGTCTTCCAACATGTTTCATTCACTCGTATAGCTCCGCAAGCATCATTTGCAGCTTCTCTATCTGATCCTCCACCGGTACGTTTAGGGTAGCCGGGACACCAGTTTCTGTACGAACCTAGTTTGGTTGCCTTGTTGTCAGCGATCCAGTGGAAGTTTGATGGAGTCTTTCCTACTACTTCAAGTTCGTCGATGACCTCTGGCAAATCACTTTTTAAACCAATCCAAAACCCTAAGAGATTTAATTAGAGCAATTTTTTAATTAATTATATAACACTTTGGTTTTACGCAGGACGATTAACTGAAGGACTTCACAGCCGCCATTTTTTTCTGAATTGGAGTTGTCCTTACAGATGGATGTAGGCACTGCAATGCTAAAACTTTTACCGGACAACTGACGTCTCGCACAGCTCGATCCTATCTTGTGCCGGCCCTGGGTGGCGCCACAATCGCAAGACAAAATTGCAGACAATTCTAACAACGAATTTGGGCTATTTGTACAGTCCTTCAGTTAATCTTCCGAGGGTTTATTAATTCAATCTAATTCTAAATGAATGAATTGTGTCATTATCAGCAAAAATAAAAGTTGAAGTGATGTGCATCCTGTGTGAGAATATCTTTTCTTGTTTGGATCAGTACTTACATTGGACGTAAAAATTCGGAATAATGTCTGCGATAAATTTATTTTTGTTTGACGAATCAATGGTGACTAGATCCATATTCTTATGTGCGCAGTAAGTAAGGGCTTCGTACCAGGAATTTTTGTGACCAGTGTGCATAAGTGTAAACAGGATTTTGCGTCCATTGTACTCTGAAGTTTGCTGCTGTTTTATGTTTACAGTTTGTAACCACGCGTCAAATGGACATAAAAGTAGAATAAGTACTGTGCTAAACATGCTTTAGTGATGTTTTCTGAAGTAATGTTCTGTGGGGTTAAGTGTTTATAGCGTTTTTGTACATCCTGGACTCGGATTTCTAATTGTTTAGTGATGAACTCATTTTTTTTATTCATAGAAAACTATGAATAAAAAAAATATTCAAATTATCTAGTAAAAACAATATGGTATTTTTTTAAGTGTTTGCTGGGAATGAATGTTGGCAAACCTGCTGTTCATATGACATTGTTGACAGATTGCCCTCACATCAATTTTAAGTACAGTCGAACCTCGCTAAGTCGACCGTCCCTTAGTCGAAAAACACCCTATGTCGGATTACTCGTTAGTCCCTGGCTGTGGCTGAATTCCCATAAGGCCAATGTATTTTCGACCTCCTCAACTCGAAAATTTTTGGCTTTCAACCTCCATTAGTCGAATTTTCTATAGCCTTTGGGTGAGGCTACATTTCAGAAAAACAAAGAAATGAGGGAATAATGTCTAGTTTTAGACCAAAAATGAGTCATAACCAACTGTAATTTTCAAATTGTCTCAAGAAAGATATTTTTAACCGGTGCGTGCCCAGAAAATGGCAAGTTAACAAGGTTTACAGACTTTAAAAAAAATATATAACCCGTTTTATTGCACTGTTCTATAAAACGACAATACAATACATGGTTATATTATAATTAAGCCGGAAAAATAATATTGTCTTTCATTAACTGCGCCTATTACGCCGCTTTCCCTAACTCGAAAACTCCCTAAGTCAAATTTTTTTCCGGTCCCTTTGAATTTGACTTCGTGAGGTCCGACTGTATACTACTTGTACATACTGTAAATTCCCGAAGAAGGGCCTAGGCAGGGCTGGACTGGGAACAAATTTTCTACCGGGAAATCCGGATGGGTCGGGCCACACGGGACGAGCGGGCGACGGCGGGTTGGGACGAGCGGCGGCGAGTCGGGCGGCTCGACCACGGGCCACCGAGCCACGGGCCACCGGGAAACTCCCGGTAGCCCGCCTTGCCAGTCCAGCACTGGGCCTAGGCGCTTATTTATTTTCAGGTCTGACCCCTCAGGCGCGTATTTGGGCACAGGCGATTATTTGAGTTAGGCGGTTGACAGAATAAACCAATTTTTTTAAAACATTTTGTTATTTTTTTGTGTTTTTTTTATAAAAATGTTCGTTTTTTTGTAGTGCCCTGTCAAATTTGATGACTAACGTGACACTAATTGAAAAGGAAAAGCAAAAGGAAGAAAAGGGACCCCAAAAGCTACTTTTAGTGTCAAAATTGAAAACACCTAATGTAAATTGGTGGCATTGTAGCGTTAACTGAGATCCGCGGGCTAATGGAGACCCGCGGACAAATCGAAGATTTACGATAGTATTGGTCATAAGCAGTTTTTAATAGGTGGCAACTTATTTATGACAGGCACTGTATTTGACATCATTTTATTTATTTATTTATTAACTGTTTTTATAGTATTTTTATTGTCTCTACTTGTTTTTACATATAAAACCATTAGCTAGACCATCATCATTATCACATTCCCAGTTCTGCCAACAAAGTCCTTGAACTCTTATGAAAGCACAAGTGTCATTCTCTCCCATTTGGGTCTGGTCTGGGGCACACCAGTTACTGTAATACTCTCTGGTTAAAAGTGTGGTCCAACGCCATTCTAGCAGTTTGGTCTTTGAGTTTGTTACGGGTGCTGCTAAACCGACCCAATAATCTAAGAAATCAAATTTGGATTATTTTTCAACGATTTAGAAATGTTGACATATATACATACTTAGTTTTTTCTTTTCCACCTGATCTTTTATAAATTGCAACTCGTCTTCGCTTTGAATATTGACAAGACTTTGTAAATTTGTACTGCATCTCTGATCAGCTTCCTGCCAACTGACCTCTACTTCATTATGGAACGTGTATTTTAGACTCTTAAATTCAAGATTTTCAACAGACCGAGGGTATTTGTATTTATTTTTCATTGGTAGTCGGTCTTCACAAACCCATGCGTGGCTTTCACCCGTTTCCCAAGTACAGTCATATGTCTTCCAACATGTTTCATTCACTCGTATAGCTCCGCAAGCATCATTTGCAGCTTCTCTATCTGATCCTGCACCGGAAGGTTTAGGGTAGCCGGGACACCAGTTTCTGTATGAACCTAGTTTGGTTGCCTTGTTGTCAGTGATCCAGTGAAAGTTTGTTGGAGTTCTTCCTATTATTTCAAGTTCGTTGATGACCTCTGGTAAATCACTTTTTAAACCAATCCAAAACCCTAAGAGATTTAATTAGAGCAATGTTTTAATTATTTCTAACACTTTTGTTTTACGTAGGACGATGAACTGAAGCAACTTCAAAGGCGCCATTTTTTCTGAATTGGAGTTTTCCATAGGTTTGGAAGTAAGCGCCATCTGTCACTGCAATGCTAAAACTTTTAGCGGACAACTGACATTTCGCATTTAAATTTTTATTTTAGCCGACATTGGCTGCAAAATGACATCATTTTGTGTCGTTTTGGTCAAAGGTAGCGCCAGGTCTATCAGTGTCCGGTACGATTTTTTTTGTGCCAGTTTTTCATTGTTTTGAGTAGTCTGTGAAATTTGAACAGAATGATGTGCACTATGAAATTTAGCGCCTTGCTCCTATTTTGTGCTGACCCTGGGTGGCGCCACAAGATAAAAATGCTGACGTTTCTAACAACGAATTCAGGCTATTTGTATAGTCCTTCAGTTAATCGTCAGAGGTTTTATTAATTCAATCTAATTCTAAACGAATGAATTGTATCATTTTCAGCAAGTCAAAAGCTGAAATGATGTGCATGTGTGAGAATATTTTTTCTTGTTTGGACCAGTGCTTACATTGGACGTAAAATTTCGGAATAATGTCTGCGATAAATTTATTTTTGTTTGACGAATCAATGGTGACGAGATCCATATTCTTATGTGCGCAGTAAGTAAGGGCTTCGTACCAGGAATTTTTGTGACCAGTGTGCATAAGCATAAACAGGATTTTGCGTCCATTATACTCTGAAATTTGCTGCTGTTTTATGTTTACATTTTGTAACCATGCGTCAAATGGACATAAAAGTAGAATAAGTACCGTGCTAAACATTCTTTAGTAATGTGTCCTGAAGTAATGTTCTGTGGACCTAAGTGTTTATAGCGTGTTTGTACATCCTGGACTCGGATTTCTAATTGTTTAATGATGAACTTATTACTGACGAAGCAGTAATATCAAACTATGGGGTCCCGACGCACTAGATAAGGAGTGGGGGGTGGATTGTGCATTGACCACTGAAGATAAACCACTCGATGCCATGTCCCTCTCGACTAGACCAGGGAAACAAGCAGTCGGATTAAGGGTGTCATATTGATCATTGCATTATGCTTGCTTAGGGTATCTCGATTGGCCTGTTGCAAGGACACATCTTCTGTGGTTGTTGTTAATAGTGTCCCTTCCCTCTTATATTGTCTTAAGTGGCTGGCATGACGGCTTATCACGTGTCCTTTATCATATTTCAACCAGCTCATATAACATACGCGATTGGAGGAGCTTTTCACATTTGAAAGTCATCATGCTCGCTGGCTCATTTTCATAATCACCCGGATTCATTTTCATTTCTAGCTATTGCTAAACTGGGTTGAGGTAAAGAACATGCAACAAGAGAAAAGATTTTATTTTTATTTCTATTCTATGAAATTTCACTGTGATAACATAAAAATTAAAAGTAAAATTTGGCCAAGAAAATGGACTTCAGCATCTGCACAATAATTTTAACCAATAGTAATGCATTATTTATTTATACCATTACTGCTACAATGAACTCTACAACAACAGCAAAAGTGTAGCACTATGACTTGTCTTTACATATAACCCATTAACTTGACCGTCATCATTATCACATGCTCAGTTCTGCCAACAAAGTCCTTGGACTTATGAAAGCACATGTGTCCATTTCCTCCCATTTGGTTGTGGTCTGGAGAACACCGGTTACTGTAATAGTTTTTGTGTAAAAGTGTGGTGCAACGCCATTCTAGCAGTTTGGTCTTTGAGTTTGCCACGGTTGCTGCTAAACTGATTCAATAATCTAAGAAATCAAATTTAGATTATTTTTCAATGATCTAGAAATGTAGACGTAAATACATACTTAGTTTTTACTTTTTCACCTGATCTTATATAAATTACAACTTGTCTTCGCTTTGAATATTAACAAGACTTTGTGACTTTGTACTGCATTTCTGATCAACTTCCTGCCAACTGAGATCTACTTCATACCAGGAATTTTTGTAACCATTGTGCAGAAGTGTAAACAGGAATTTGCGTCCATTATACTCTAAAGTTTTCTGCTGTTTTAAGTTTACATTTTGTAACCACGCGTCAAATTGACATAAAAGTAGAATAAGTACTGTGCTAAACATTCTTTAGTAATCTATCCTCAAGTAATGTTCTGTGGAGTTAAGTATTTATAGTGTTTTTGTACACTTGCGGTCATAAAAATTGTCGCCGCCTAGTCATGCTCAGCTTGCTGCTGAAGTTGTAAATGAGCAGTTCCAACTGCAGCCACTAGATGGATTGGACAAGTTGACTTTTTGTAGAAATTGCACTGACTGCAACTTAATAGATATCAGATAGTGCTCACTAATGACACAATCTACCATCCACCCGACATAATAAACTTGTCCATTCATTCTTGTGGCGAAAATTGGAATTACTCATTTCAATTTTCGCACCCACCAGAATGCGACAATTTTTATGACCGCAATTGTACATCCTGGATTTGGATTTCTAATTGAACTCATTACTGACGAAGCAGGAATTATACATTACGTGTGAGGTTACAGTTTAGTATTAACTATCAATCAGTTTGATGTAAAGAACATCCCTACTAGTGGAGCACCGATTATCCGAACTAACTTGGGAACATGGATGTTCATTAAACCTTCGATGCATAAAGATAAAATATACCGGTTTGGTATAAGGCATTCGCATTTAGGGACAGTTTTGAGGTCCATTACTAAAAGCGGTGTTTAGTTTTCTACTAATTGTATAGAGGGCGCTAGTATCGGGATAACTGATGCACATGATGAGCAGATACATGTTTTTGAACTGCCGATTGTCAGCATGGCTGCTGGCAAAAACTTGAAGCTTTTAGTTGAAGCGCTGTTAGTTTTTGCAGTGAAGCCATCTTAATCGTTAGGCTGGAGTTTTAAGGGGAGAAATTTTCAATTCATAAAAACTAATTAAATAAACAATTAATGACTACGAATTTCACTTGGGATGAAGTATATTATCACATAAACAAAGTTGCAGATTTGTAGCCAAAACAAATGAATAGGAAAAAAATTTCACTGTGAGATACGTTATACGGTGAAACTAAAACGTGGCCAAGAAAATGGACTTCAGCACAATAATTTTAATCAAAAGTAATGCATTATTTATTTATACCATTACTTCTACAGTGTACTCTACAAAAACACCAAAAGCGTAGCACTAAGTCACTACGTGTTTTTACATATAAACCCATTAGCTAGACCGTCATCATTATCACATGCCCAGTTTTGCCAACAAAGTCCTTTAGCTTTTATAAATGCACAGGTGTCATTAATTCCCATTTGTATTATGTCCGGAGAGCACCAGTTATTGAAATAGTTTCTGTCTGAATGAGTGGTCCAACGCCATTCTATCACTTGGGTTTCGGGGCTTGTTCTGGCTGCTGCTAAACCTATCCAATAATCTAAGAAATCAAATTTTATTAGTAAATTTCTTGCCGTAGTTGACTTTGATGTACAGAATAAACTGTGTGGTCCAGTTTCAGGAAAGCATGCTCCACACAACTTGTACTGTACAGTACTCTGTTTATGAAAACTTATGACAAACTCCCATTGGCTTTTGACCTGTCAACTGCTGTTGCATCTGGCCACTTTAAATAGTTAGTCTTAAATCTATTGTATAGTATGTTTACTAACAACTTATTTTCTAGATATTCTAGTGAGTTTCGATCAGTCATTTTGAAATTGACTGCTTCTTTATTGGTTGAGAAAGATCACACTTTGATGTATCCTTGAGCTTGTGATGTGCCCAACCAATGGGAGTTTGTTATAAGTTTTCCTGAACTGAATATACAAGTGCTTACTTAGGTTAGTCTTCTTCACTTGATCCTGTATAAAGTGCAACTCCTCTTTGGTTTCAATATTGACAAGTTTTTGTGAATTTCCATGGCACCTTCGATTAGCTTCGTGCCAAGTCACGTGTACTTCATTATGGAATATGTATTTCAGATTTTTGAATTCAACGTTTTCTATAGACCTAGGGTATATGTGTTTTAATTTAAATGGTAATCGCTCTTCGCACATAAAAGCATGGCCGACAGTTTGCTTCCAAACACAATCATATCCGCTCCAACATGTGTCGTTAGTTCGTATAGTTGCACAAACATCGTGCCCAGCATCATGCTCATGTATTGCAGCTTCAGGTTGGCCAGGGCACCAGTTGGTGTACAAACCATCTAGTTTGGTTGCCTTGTTGTTAGCGATCCAGTGAAAGTTTTTTGGAGTTCTTCCTTTTGCTTCAAGTTCGTTAGTGCGCTCTGGTAAATCACTTTTTAAACCAATCCAAAACTCTAAAAGATTGAAGTAGAAAATTTGTGAATTGTGCATGATGGCATATTTTGCCCTAACTATGTTTACATCAAGGGCTCCCAAACCTAGTTTGCTTGGTGGCAAGTCAAAACAGCGCGGACAAAACAGCGCCGCATCAAAATGACCCAACCTAACTTAATTTCAGGTTAATTTAGGTTAGTTTTGTTGATTTATGGTTCAATTTTACATAAATAATGCTTGCGAACAGTTCAAACTTGTATTTTGCTTTAATATTATCCATACATGATAAAATGATATTGTTTGTATATCTAATTTCTGTTCTATCTAATTACAC
This sequence comes from Strigamia transsilvanica, assembly GCA_034701245.1. Lineage (NCBI taxonomy): Eukaryota > Metazoa > Arthropoda > Chilopoda > Geophilomorpha > Linotaeniidae > Strigamia > Strigamia transsilvanica. The sequence goes on from JAQIXU010002311.1 coordinate 9,022, forward strand.
TAATTAGCTAATTATAGCTGCATTCAAATGTCGTTTAGACCAGTTCATCCCATTGTTTTTTTTTCATGAAAAATGTGAATTTTGAATTTTTTTACATCACCTTTTGAAAATCTAAAATTGCAGTTTTTCTTTATTTCTTTCCCCATTAACCGTAATTTGTTTTAAGTTGTTTAGACTAATTAGATAATTCTCTACAACTTTCTAATTGGAAATTTTTGTCTAACCTCAATGGTTTTTAAGATACAGTGTGAAAGTCATTGTTGCAGTCATTTGATGATTGTTTTGATATCACCATTGAAAAGCGCATCGAGCAATTACTATTCAACTGCATTAGCAGAATTTGGATATCTGTATCCGTTTGGGAAATTTTTGATCTGGTCAGTAATTCATGGGACACCCTGTATATCGTCATTTATGCATACTATTCATTTTCCTATTTTGTTTGTGGTTACAGTTTGATCGTAGTGAACTTATATACTTTAGCACTGCATTTTTTATGTTCCCATGAAAACTATGAAACAAATGGTTACACAAATGAATCATTGTTGTTTGGTATCATTTGAACCAAACATTTTTTTGGTTACAATTGTGGAAAATTGGGAGCAAACCTGTACTTTTGTCGCTGACTGTTTCCAAAACTACTTACTTTTGACATAAAAATGCGGCATAATGGCTGTGACAAATGCATTCTTCTCTGGTGAATCGATAGTAACAAGATCCATATTCTGGTGTGCGCAGAAACTAAGGGCTTCGTACCAGCTATTGGTGTAACCATCGGTCATGAGTAGGAAAAGGATTTTTCGTCCATTGAACTCTACAGTTTCTTGCTGATGTATATCAACTAATTGTAACCACACCTTAAGTGGACACAAAAGTAGAATAATTATTGTGCAAAACATGATTCAGTAGTGTGTCCTAAAGTAATGAATGCTGTATAGGCTGAAATGTTATAGCCTGTTTTGCATCCTGGAGTCAAATTTTTTAATTGTTTAGTGATGCACTCTCATTACTAATGAAAACTTCTAATTATAGTAGGTGCATTTAAGAAGGTTTTTTAAAAGTATATTTTTTGTTTGTGTTTTAGTACCGGTTGCATTTATTTCCATAGTACCTGCAAAATTGGACTCGCTAAAAATAGTCAATTGAATTTACAATCGTTCAAACTCTTCTACTTGTATTAAATGTTGAATAGCGAGAAAATTAAATGCACACTTGCAGATTAGATTGGTTTTGCAACCTGAAGTTGAAGCGGAAACAAGATGGTTACCTTCAGAGCATTTAGCTTTGACTTTTGATTCAAGAGGCGCCTTTGTGCAAAGAGTATTTCTGCACTTCTATCTGCTTCTATATATATAAAAATTTTGTGTGTATCTGTCTGTCTGTCTGTCCCTTATGGACTCCTAAACCATTTATCCGATTGCGATGAAACTTTGGTGGGTTGTTGGTGGGGTGCCTGGGAAGGTTTACCACCACTAATAATGGGTAAACAAGTGATAGGTCAGCAGAATTACAAACTAATAAATCTGGCTCATAGTACAATCAAATAAATAAACTAACAATAAATAATCCAATGTGAACAATAAAGTCCAACAAACCAAACAAATAATTAAATAAACATTTAGGAAATCCACCGATTCCAACAAAACTTTCACGTACATCTGCATATCCATCGCAAATTTTTAGTTATTGAAGTTCGAAATTTCCTTCAATTTCTGTATGTGGTGCACATGATGCCATTGCCTGACCAATTCCTATCTCTGTATGACCAACGCCCTTGACTGCGTGTGAAAACTGAAGAATTTTGTTATTTGCTAAAAAATGTGTTCATTGTTACGAAATTTGCTATTTGCCGAGTATTGACTGTTTGAAGCTTTGACCCATATTTGAACTCACTCCCCTTTATTTCATGTGTCCAATCGGGAGTTTACATCTCCCCTTTTTTTAATCCCTATTGTGTTTTGATAGCCAATATATTTTGTTTCTTACATTTCTTTTTGTTTAAACTATTGAATAAAACCAGTGTTAAATTTACAACCTTACCTGTTGGTCGTGTCTTGTGATTTCTGCGCGATTTTCTTTACACTCGTCAAACCGCGACTGGTTTGACTAACTGAACTGATTTAAACCATTTTCTGAACTATTTTCGAAGGCAAGAGGCGACGCTCTTGCAGATGCGAACGATTGAAACATTGTAAAACTGAACTCGCGGTATTTGATATTCAAACTGCGGTCATACGACTTTGTGGATTTCCAGAACCTGCATCTCGTTACAAACATCATCAATCATCTCCAAACGCGACATCGTGACAAATGTGAAATTAGATATTAGATATTAATTGATTAATTGATTAATTAGATATTAATTGAATTAGATATTAAAAACACATATTAAAGAGTTTGTGGACATGCCTTTTTCCTTATAAATGGCCATCTTATGACCATTTGGCATCATAAGCATAAGGAAAATGGATTTTTATGAGAGTACCTTATAAAATAAGGCAGCCAATCAGATGTCGTTTCTTTATGATTTCTCAAAATGGCTGCCAACAATTTTTTGTCCACCTCACAACTTTGCTTGAAAAATTAGTTTGTTATCAACATTAGAATTGTTAGAATCGAGTAGGGTTTGATCAATTACAGTGTGATAAACCAAACTGCTACTTTTTTTGGCTACGTGATTGCAATATTATTGAAATACAATGCTTCAAAGCCTTTAACATTGGGTATCATCCTGTGGACAGAGCCCACAAGAGTTCCAGTCTTATTCTAATCCATGTTGTTTTGATCATGTGATCAAAATTACTATTTTAAGAACATAACATAGGGTCATAAGGAAACTTGCTGCAACCAAGTTCGTAATCTCATAATGTTATAACACTATAAGGTCATCAGGATGGCCAGTTATAAGGAAAAGGGCATGTCTGCAAACACTATTGGAGTTTTATGCTGGTTTTAGAGATCGAGAAGGGTCAGATAATTGCTTCCCGTGATGAAAAGTTATCCAACAGAGAAGAACAAAATATATTCAGCAGAAGTCATAGTATCATAAACATTTATTTGAAATTAAAGTAAATTCATGATTGTTTTGTGAAAACTTTTATTTTTATTTCTGCTTCTCTCTGGCTTGTGAGATTCTACTCTACGTGCTTTTACATATAATCCCATTGGGGAGACCGTCATCATTATCACATTCCCAGTTCTGCCAACAAAGTCCTTGGGCTCTTATGAAAGCGCAAGTGTCATTGACTCCCATTTCGTTCTGGTCTGGGGCACACCAGTTACTGTAATAGTTTCTGCTTAAAAGTGTGGTCCAATGCCATTCTAGCAGTTGGGTTTTTGCGTCTGTTGTGGTTGCTGCTAAACCGATCCAATAATCTAAGAAATCAAATTTGGATTATCTTTCAATTTTCTAAAAAAAATTAAGTACGTACTTAGTTTTCTCTTTTGCACCTGATCTTTTATAAATTGTAACTCTTCTTTGGTTTGAATATTGACAAGTTTTTGTGACCTTAAACTGCATCTCTGATCAGCCTCCTTCCAAGTCAA
>JAQIXU010002312.1:0-12562 GCA_034701245.1 Strigamia transsilvanica
TCCGAAATATGAAATTTTGTTCCGAAATATGAAATTTTGTTCCGAAATATGAAATTTGGTTCCGAAATATGAAATTTTGTTCCAAAAATGAATTTTGCTGTTGATCAAGGGTGTGGCGATGGCCTCCATACCCCCCTCTGAAACAAGTTTGAAAACCGTATAGCAATTGCAATTTTACTACAATATATGGCAAACTGCGATATTGCAATTCACGAGGTGCTTGGCGGTTGCCGGGTTCTGCGCTCGTGGAGAGTATAATCTTCTGTGGTGATGATGCACGTCACCAAATTGTGTACCAAAAAATCTCGCCCCGGCGCTGATATACCTGCAGCTAGTCCTGAATAGTATTCATATTACTGCTGCCTGCTTTATACTGAAGCATTATTGCTGACACGAAATGGGGCTTCCCCAAATTAACACTCATCGCAGGATATTTGTCCTTATCGTAAGACGCGACACACTTCTCGGGGCTCAAGTCGCCATCAGTTAGAAAACCAGTAGCTACGGGCATGCCAACAGCTGCTTTCTTTCCTACTGCGACGTTGCTTGCAGTCTTTCCTTTCGTGACGCTGTCAAGAACTTTAGGCGAGCTTGGTTTTGCTGCTCATAAAAATATGTATTTCAGTAGATAAATTAAATCGCAACTTTGACAAAAAATTCATCGCGGTATTAAAATTATCCTCTTGTCGAAGCGACTTTGTGTCACCCATTAGGGGTACAAATTCGGCCCAAAAATTAGCCATAATGCACTTAAAGGCGGAACCGGAAACAATCTCTCCGCGCACTTCATTTGAATGCCGAAACCAGAACTGCCGAAACATTTCGGTTGAAGTGTGAACCAGTACACTTTGGTGCGAGCATTTTAACTTCTTCTAGTTCTTAATAATCAAGAAACCAACTAAACTAATCTAATTCTGAGCAATTGATCGGTTTTGAAAAACCGCGACGTTTTTTGCCTTTCGACAAGTTTTTCGAGACACTGGGACCAAGCATCCAAAAGCGGGATGTTTGGTCACCCGGATCTCGGATGCTTTTCTCATCAACACTTTACGGTAGGGTACAACGGTGCATGATACATTTTCTCCAAGTAGGTTTGTCTTTGTTTCCTTAATAACAAATTTAGTATCTTCTGGGATTTCTGCGTCTGGGTCTTCCGGCTCTACAAAGTAAAATGGCAGATTACAGTGACATTTTTTTGTTTTTTCAATTTTTAACTTCATTTGAGAAATCAATAAGCAGATCAACATACGATAGTCGGATGAGATTATAAATCCAATCGCACAGCACACCCCAATCAGAACGATCAACAGGACCACGATTATTATTATCAACATCTTATGACTGAGAAAATGGTAAGAAAAAATAAAAAATTATATTCACGAGTGGAAATCGAATTTTACCTTTTTTTTTCCTCTTCACCGAGGTAGCCCATGGCGTAGCGGGCCATATCGCCGGTTGTTTTCTTTTGGTTTTCGACTTAAATTAAGATTGGAATAGTAGTGTTAATATAGTTCGATTACGGTCTTCTATAATTTTTCAATAATATCATAAAGGGTGATTTTAAGTAACCTTGATTTTAAATTATTGTTTAACCAACAAGCGGAAATCCCGCATCAATCGGTCACAGTATGGTGATGAAATCGAGAACTACCAATATTGAGATCCAAAAGAAAGACGAGTTTTAGCACCATGAAGCGCTTGTAGCAGGGTGAAGCCACCTTATCCATTTGGTGCCCTCTGATTGTGACGCCATAGGCAATCGCCTCCGTTGCCTCGCCCTCGCCAAGCCTCTGATAGGGTGTCTAGACCCTAGGTTCTCAAACTGGGTGCGAGTGCGAGCCAGGGGTGCCGCAGCAACAATCAAGAAAAACAAATACAGGAGCAAACTTTCTGGGTCTAGTGATTTGAGGGTGAAATTAACTAAACTTCCCAGAAGATTAAAGTAGAAAAAATGTCTTGCCGGAACACAAGATGTAAAGAAGATCGATAAAATTGACTACATAAGTGATAAAATCGAGATTTTAATTTAATATTAATATTAATCGGTTTGCAGGTCAGATCGTAAGTTTGATATTATAATTTATAATTGTATAAAAACATGTAATCAATCTTTTTTTTTATTTTACAGAATCAAAATATGGAATTTGGAGTTGCGTTCTAGTTCGTTGACGTACCGAGGTTATTTTTATTTTAAAAGGAATGTATGAAATTTTGGATTTCGATCTTATTTTTGATTATTTTGCCACAACAAAGAATACTCGTTTTATTGTTGAGAAATGCGACATTGCAACTATACCACAATAATTCGTAAAATATTTTTTAAAAAATATCAGGGAACACAATTGCTGGATTTATGAAGGATGTCCAAAAATCTCCACTTCACATACGGCTAATCTACACGTCCCGCAGCCCCGACTGAGCTGTATGGTCACGTATGTCCCGTAATGATTCGTAGAGCAATTGTACCCAATCACATTGCCAGGTTTGTGGGGAGACTTCGATTTTAACCCGGCACAAAGCCCGTTGCGGTAGAATGATGAATCTTCGTCACATTCGTTGTAAGTTCCGACACGAATCTGTATGTAATCGTAAAGAAAACCTAAAGAACATTGTAGTGTGAAAACATGCTATTATTACCTATACTACTCGTAATACCTACAACGATTAACTGAAGGATTTTACAATTAGCCAAAATTCGAAGTTAGAATCGTCCGCGATTTTGTCTTACGTCCTAAATGACACAAAATCACGGCATTTGTACAAATAAAAGACAAATGACATCTCGCATTTTACAGTTTTAGCGGACATTATAAAGTGCGACATTTAAGGTAGTTTTAATGTTAGAATTAAAGATAATATTTGAACATATTAAATTTTTTTTTCAGGCGTCACAAATCAGGAGACACTGCCTGGAAGGAGTTGCATGTTTTTCTAAAAAAAATGGCGAATGCGAAGCGCTTCAGTTAATCGTCCTAGGTAATGTTGTACGTAATACTGTCACCTTCTTTTGACGTGGGCGTCCAAATCAGCACCCTTTGAACAAGAGTCATTTTTCCCAGATGCACACAGAACCATGGAAATTTATCCGTGCCCAGAGTTATGGCACATTTGGCAGAGGATAGATCTGATTTATTCTCGTCTAATGCAAGTTTACTTGTGGTGCCTGAGCTCATGTTTGCAGTCTTTCCAGGTGCTAAATTGGAGCCTAACTCATTAGGTTGAGCACCAACAGTTTCAGAACTTATTAGGTGTTCACCTGGGCAAGAATCGTTTTGTAGTGGCACCCCTGAGAAATTAAACCGGCAATAAAAAGTTGAGGGTATTAGGACATTTAACCGGGCATCATTTAATTGGGCGACACTTAAAAGTGGACAAATAACCGTTTCACCAGTACGACATTTCACCGTATCAAACTAACAGTTAGGTTAGGTTTACACACGGTGAAATGTCATACTGGTTAAATGTTGTACTGGTGAAATGTCCTTCCGGTGATTTGTCCACGTTTCAGTGTCGCTCGGTTAAATGATGGCCGGTTAAACGTCACCAAATCAAAGTTCAGATATGAGATGATTAGTTTGTGGGAGGAATTTTTTTTTTTTTTTTTTAAATTGAAATATTAGTTTTAGGTAAAGTTTAATATAATAGTAGGCTTAATGTTTAAGGAATTTGATGGAAGAAATTTCAAAATTTAATGTGAGAAATTTCAAAATTTAATAAAAGAAATTTCAAAATTTAATAAAAGAAATTTCAAAATTTAATAAAAGAAATTTCAAAATTTAATAAAAGAAATTTCAAAATTTAATGAAAGAAATTTCAAAATTTAATGAAGAAATTTCAAATTTTGCTTTCAAATTTGAAGTTTTGATTTCAAATTTGACCTCTAAATTCCACTAAAAACAAAAAACAAATAAATAAAATCAAAAGAAATTTTTTTTTTGTTCATAAATTTTCCAATTTTTGCTCGCAGGCCATAAATCTTCCACTAAACCGTCTGACCCCAAATGACCACTTTACTTACTGTCACTATCTCCGTATACATATCCGACTGTAGCGCTCGAAATAATCCCAATGAGAAAGAAAATTATCACGACGATTATTATTATTATCATTACTCTAAAAAATTCGTAAATTGTTTGTATTAAATTGATTCAAGCAAAGGAAAGTTAAACAAAAACTCTTTTACATGCCGCCCAATACACCGCCTCCGTCAGAAGTTTGTTCAGATTCACTTCCTCCCATCGCAGTTATCTCCGAAGTCTTATTCAATTCCTCGCTTTGAAATCCTAAGGAAGAACTGAGATATGGCGCAAACAATGAGTTGATAACAAGCGCTAATTATAGTGATAAGAAAACCTGGTTCGCCGGAATTTGTTCCGTTTTTTTTCCGAATTCGTACGGGTTTTTCACAATTTGTCCCAGTTTTCGTGCAGTCCGCTTGAAATTCAGACTATTTTAGGTAATTTTTTTCAAACTCTTTTTTGCTTTTTTCATTAAAATAACTTTATTTGTATTTTTTCTTTTACAATTACAAGTAGAAATCCAAATCAGATGAATCGATTTTGGACACACAATCGTTTGAATTCTGAGGATTTTGGAAATTAAAAACCGGGATAAGTATTAGCGATAGCAAATTGCCCAAAATATTAGCCATAATGCCATTAGCAGAATGGTGGAACTGGAAACAATCTCTTTGCATAATTCCTTCCAATGCTTGAACCAGAACTGCCAACGTGCGAATAATTTAACTCCATCTTGCTCTAAATAATCAAGAAGTCGTTGACTTTCGGAGAAAGTTTGTATACGTGTATAATTTCGGCGCAATTTAAAGCGATTAAACTACTCTCATCATGAGCAATTGATCGATCTTTGCATCCCGAGAAAGTCTTTTGGGACACTGAGACATAGCATCCAAATCCGGGACTGTCTGGTCACCCTGACCAAAGTTCATCGGATGATGTGGACTACGAATATGCTCCTGCAAGACTAAAGCAACAGTTTTTGGTCAATGTCGTTCAAAAGCTGCAATTGCCACTGCAGTTCCACCTGTGTGTTGCACAAAAAGTTATTCGGAGTAAAAAAAAGTTTTCTTTATTTATTTTGTGGTAAACTTGAATGAAAGAGACAGATGCAACAAGGGGTAAAGATTACATCACGTTACTTGACCAATGGGCAACAAATGATCAATACTATTTCCGTGATTGGGTGATTGCACAATTCAATATAAACGTCAAATTCGCAAAAGGTAAATTTACATTCGTAGCATTCTTTCGGCCCGTTGAGCACTTGCATATTTACCAGTAATGTTTAACGACCAATTCTTTCCCACTGTTCCTGAGCTCTTGACGGTCATCACCTCCCAGCAAAGTCCATTGAAATGTATTAATATTCAGTCTTCTCTTCTTTGTTTGATCCAAGATGTCAATTTAAACGACGATACCCAATTTTTGAGTTAAAAATAAATGTGTGTAAATAAATGTGCACTAAATGTGTATCGGTAGTTCACATGAGTCAAGAGGAAATGGCCCCAACAGTATCTTAAGATGCGGAACAAATGTTTTTAAGCGGTCACTATTGCATCGTTGGCTGCCTTGGGCAGCTCCATATCACCAGGTGGAGCTGCATTACCGGACGTGGTCCCTGGATCTCTTATAAGGCGGAACCGAAAGTGAGGGCCCAAGTTCAACCGGCAAAGTGCATGGTCACAGCACCGTTCGTGTAGACTGCATTCTATGAGCCAACTATGGACATGACCTAGGCGGTCACAGTAAAGTTCGTGTGAATAGTGACGATGTTGCCGCCCTCGAGGTCGTTAGGCCATATGGTCAGTGGTTGATCGTGGGTTGGGGTGCAGCAATGTGGCCCAAGCTAAGGGAACGCACTTCTGGGAACTTAAACCTAGACCAGTGCTTCTCAAATAGTGGTCTGCGGATCGGTGCCAGTTCGCGAGCAAAAGGCTACCGATCCGCCATTATTCCCCTGAAACGCAAATTAATATAGGCTTAGTGAAGAAATGTTAGGTTACCGGTACGTAACACGTTGGATAAAATATGATGCCGGTCCGTAACGCGTTGGGACAAAAAATACCGGTCCGCAACATTACATAATTTAAGAAGCACGGCCCTAGACATCGATGCAATAGAGGCCAAATAAGCCGATATAAAGATAATTATTAACATAATAAGAGAAATGTTAATTTTTGGATATTTTAAATTTTTGGATATTTTAAATTTTTTCAATTTTTTTTTTTTAATATTTTAATATTCTATTTATTTCCTGATTATAATTTCTAATTAAAATCGAACTCTGTGGTAAACGATGGCGGAATCAATCAGCAAACAAATTGTAACCAAAATAGAAACACACTAAGAGAAAAAGAAAGAAATTACGTATTAATATTAATATTAAAAAAAATAATACATGTTTGAATACTAACTGAATAAAGAAATGCAGGTATTCTTTGATTTGCCTTTCTAGCAAATCCATATTCCTCCAATACGATTTTTCCTGCTAGAATTTGTGCAATTAATCCAATAACACCCACTGCAAACTCTTGAAGAAATCCACGACATGAATCGTCCTGATGAAAGTATCCAAAAATAATATAACACAAAAGCAAAATCAAACCACCATTTGACGTAAGAACTAAATTCAATTTCGCTTTTGATTTCGGCCATAATGAAAACCATCCAAGTAAGCAATAATTCAACATCATAAAAATCTAAAACAAAAATAAAAATTTCCTTTCTTGAAATCATCTTAAATCGCACGTAACAAAACAAATCTGCAATAAACATACAAAAGCAATTGCTTTTAAGTATCCATACGGACTTGCCAACCAACTAAAATCAAAACTCATACTTCCGGACTTAAAAACAACAACAATCGATGCTAACAATAACACAATTTGCTATTCTTTATTAGTAATTTCTATTGTTTAATTTCCATATAATTTCCAAAGCAATTCTGACGTCTCAGTTCTTTTTCTTCAGGCCGGGCGGCTGACTTGGGCGATTCATCTCACAAATGTAGGATGTTTGCTTGTTGTAAGTGGCCGTGTCTCGTGTGAAGCAATTCCTGTCGTTCCAGCAATGGTTGTCGCCAGAAGACAGCAACTTGATGCAGTGTTCGACGCCGTTCAGGTTGTCCGGCTGGCCAGGGCACCAGTCGGTGTTGAAGATCGAAAGACCAGAGCCGATCCAAATCCAATTGTTTTTGCCTGCGAGGTCGGTACCGCTGGTCCAGTAGGCGGCGGATATGGCGAGAGTTTTGTTGTCTGCGTTCAGATTGGCTGGATTTGGTGCGAGAATGTGTGAAATTAGTTTTGGGTTTGGAGGGGTTTGTTGTGGTGGTTACGAACGTTTGCCGGTAGGGAACTTTTTGGTTATGTATTTGTTTATTGCTTTCCATTCGTGTTGGGTCTCCAGGCTGAGCAAACTGGCGCCTAAGAGCGCGCATTGTTGGAGTGCTTGGAACCAGTTGGCAGCGGAGTTGCCGAAGTGGTAGCAGCCGCCACCGAGTGACACGAAGGGGTGCGGACAGGAGATGTGAGAGCGGCGGGATGTTTTGGCGACGGATTGGTTGATGTTGAAGGTAAATAAAAATGCGAATAGTAAGCCTGGAATTAAGTCTAAATATCAATGAAGATGAATAACTGAATAATGATTGATTAAAAAAAAGGTGTTTTTATATTTAAATAAATTATTTTTACGTTGGAAAAAATTAATTTACGTTGGAAAAAATTAATTTACGTTGGAAAAAATTAATTTACGTTGGAAAAAATTATTTTTACGTTGATAAAAGCAATTTGTATGTTGAAAACAGCAATTTTTACATCGTAAAATCCTAGTTCTCTGATGAAATAAGCAATTTTTACGTTAAAAATGCTATTTTTGCATGAAAAATGTAATTTTGGCGTGAAAAGTGTAATTTTGGCGTGAAAAGTGTAATTTTGGCGTGAAAAGTGTAATTTTTACATGAACAAATGCAATTTTTAAGTGAAAAATGCAATGTTTACCTGGAAAATGCATTTTTTACATTTTAAAAATGCAATTTTGACGTAAAATTTTCAATTTTCACCTAAAACTAAAAATTCATCTGATACAATATAATTAGCATAGTGAAAGTCATTAGTATTCACATTGACAAATGCAAATCATTCCAATTTTCTCATTATCTTGTCTTCGGCCGAACATCAACCTGATATTCTGCCGAATACATAACATTAGGTTTTTGGGCAAACAGGCCGCGCAACCGACTACAAACCGAATATTCGATGCAACCCTACACAAAACCAACCCAAAAAACTAAACCAAAAATGAAATAATCATCCTTGCTGCTTCTAGAAACACCGAACTCAATACAAACAGAAACTGAGTCATTCCTTCTTGAAGATTTCTTACCAAAACCAACCATGACTGCTGCCGAATGTTGTCTGCGATGACTGATGAGCTCACGTTTATTAATTAAAAGTTAAAAATAATGATTTTATGGAAGAAAAAAATAAAAACTCGATATCTTATTGAAATATCTAATTACAAAACGTTTGCTTTTATTTATACCTCGTTTATTGTGTTTTACTTGGAATTTTGCTTTTTCCGATTCACATATTTTTCATGTTGGATTTTAATATTGAATTGCATTTTTGTCGTGCCAACGCTTTTCCCAAGTGGAATAAACCCGAGTTGAATGTGTAATAAATGACATGTCAAAGCGGTGTATAAAATGTAAGCTGTGTGCAGATATCTTTTGCATGAGACTCAGCTGGTTTTTGCATATAAATCTTGTATTAGCGAGTGGAAAGCGACGTGGGAGATTTGCACACATCGATTAAGTGTGGATGTAAATAGTATTTATAGAAAAAAATATGGGTGGATCATTTTCTCATCTTTGGCTGGGTTATCCACACGATTATTGATTCTTCATTGGTCATTTTAGATAAATGAAGTTGGAGCTCAGAGGGCTTTTTATATGGCTCATATTTATCACATATCATGTAGTACAGCAGATGGAGGAAATGTGAAGAGTTTGGCCAAAATTTAGGATTTTTTTTTTTTTTTTCGTAGTAGTTTTAAATAATTTATTTTTCATATAAATTTTAATGTGGATTTTCATATGGTAATGATGTTTGAATTTAAACAAGTTTTGTGTTTAGATTTTTCAATTTTGCATTTTTCTTTAGTCTGTATTCATATTTTTATTTTATTTCTTTCTTCTATTTATTGTTATTTTTTTTATATTTTTCTTCTATTTATTTAGTTATTATTTAATTTCTCTTCTAATTATATTTAGCTATTTTATATTTCATTCATTTAATTAACTTTTTATTTATTTATTTGTTTGTTTATTTTTTAATTTATTGATTTATTTCTTAAGTTTTCTTCTATCTATCTATTTATTTATTTATTTACTTATTTATTTATTTAATATTTCTTTTATGATTATTATTTTTATTTCATTTCTATTTTCTCTTAATTAAAATAATTTACTGCATTTGAAGCAAAAAAAATTCACTCAAATCTGAATTTGCATAACTAAAATCCACAAAACAACAAAATTAGATGTTTTGCAACCTTAATATTTTTATTTATTTATTTATTTATTATAAAATTATTAATATTTTACTAGGCCTTACATAATTATTTATTACGCTTTCACTTTTTATCACTAACTGGCACCACCATGACCATCAGCCGCCATTTTCCAACAGCAACACGACCCAAATCGATACACAACCCCAGGTAAATAATCAATCAAACTAACAAATTAACTTGTTTCGAATACACACAATTATCCAAACAGACATTTCAATTACCAAGCCGGACATTTTAATTAATAAAACAAGAAATCGAGCACCAAATTGACCTTCAAACGGGATAACCCCCGACCAGCACCTACGCGACAACCCACACCTAAACACCAAAAAATCAGGTAAATTTCATATTTAACGCGACAAAAATACCAAATAAACTTTAAAAAAAAAATAAAACCAAGTTGCGAGACATCTAATTTGACGTTTTCTAATCTCCAGCGTGTCTCGTTGAATTTTTCACGAGATTTCATTAGAGGAAATGTCTTTTGTTTGGCTGTCAATAAAGTATTTCACTTTTCAAGCACGTCGCCTGCAACTGATGCCTATTTGTACTTAACGTTGTTAAATTTCCATTAGAAACATGTCGTACAATTTGCATGCGGCCAATTTCTTGTTGAATCTGTCACACACCCGTCACCATTTGCCTCGCAGCTTGTAATACATCTTCCCGATTTTTCATTTTATTACTCTGTGAGCACAGCCAGGAGATTAAAATTAAATTAAAAACGACACGACACCCCCTTGTTTCTAGACTTGACAGTGCACTCAATTTTAACATTCGAATTTTTGAATTTTAGAAACAAATTCTAGTGCTTGGATGACCAAAGTATCAATATGGTTGCACTAGTAGACACCAGGGCAAGAAAGCTGGCCTTGAATGTGATCAATATTCCAGTAAAAGGGTTGGAAATTCGGTTAAGGGAATGGTGATTAGATGTCCCGGTTCTGGATGCTTTGACTCGGTGTCCCGGAAAATGCATAAATGTCCAATAGACATTTGGAAAAATGAGATCATGTGATACAGTTAGACCTCGCTAAGCTCTCCCTGTACCATCCCTGGGTCAAACATGACCCACAATAGTGTTTTTATTTTTTCTCTCTAAAACTAAAAGGATTTTCTTTCTCAAAATTCTTGCATTTTGTCCTAACATCATAACAAACGATAAAAAAAATATTAGGTTCAAAAATTGTGCATTTTTTTTATATGAAATTGCTTTGTTTACCTACCACTTTTGAAGTTTTTAAATTCATTGCAGGTTAATCAAGTTAAACGGCTTTTCAACAACTTTTGTTGCTCAAGCTGCTGTCTAAAACATGCATTGAGACTGGTTTAAATTAGGTGAACTAGACTAATCGACTTTACGGATGTACATTGCATATTCTATACATATAATGTACCTAGGCAATTCTCATTTGATTGGAGAAAGAAGATATAATACGCAAAATCCATATGTGATTACCATTTTTCCAATTTTATTTGAAAATACATTTCATCTGCACCACCTGCGGTTCCTCCAGATGAAACCCGCTGATATTTGTCATTAGAATTCAGTTTGCGACTTAAAAAAATCGATTGCAATTAATTGTGTGTTTATTGCCGAGCAGTGATATTTTCATGCCATGAAAAACAGACACTTTTAATACAATGGAAGTGAGTCAATTCTTGTTATTTAGCATACACTAGAACATCGTTTATCGGAACTAATTGGGAGACGGGTGTACAATTGCGATCATTAAAATTGTCGCATCTTTCCATTGAGAGCATGCAGGGCCGGCCGGGCAATAAGCGGGACCTTGTGCGAATTTGACCGAAACGTGAACGAAACGTCACAATGGAGCCCGGTGCGGGGCTTTCCAAGCGCGGGCCATGTGCGGGCGCACCGTTCGCATTACTGTCTGGCTTTTAGTCGTTCGCTTAATCGACGTCCCTGCGATCGACTTTGTACTGTGATTTCATACAATCATTTGTGAGTGAGTCACAAGGGGTGTGGTAGTGGTGTGGGAGGAGTAAGTAGAATTTTAGTCATTTAGATTTTATAGGGTTCAATAATTTAGTGGTTTTTAGTCTTTAAGTTTAATAATTTAAAATTTTAATTGGAAAGCTGCAAAATGAGGAAAACGGGGTCGGATTTTGGATTTTGTAGATCCCAGGCACACTTGTTTTAAAATGTTGTTATGTTGTGGATAATTTTTGTAACGAGAAAGGCCATTTCTGATTCTTTCTTGATTTAAGTTTTATTTGTCCCGGTGCAAGTCACACATGGTAATACAGTCGAAACTCATTATAACGTACCGCGTTATAACGAATCTTTGTTATAACGAATTTTTGTTTTAACGAATTTTTGTTACAACGAATTTTTGTTACAACGAATTTTTGTTACAACAAATTTTTGTGACAACAAATTTTTGTTATAACGAATTTTTGTTACAACAAATTTTTGTTATAACGAATTTTTGTTGTAACAAATTTTTGTAAATGACTTGGTTGGGGCCAAAGAACACCATGTTAAAAAATGTCAATATAACGAACTCTCGTCATAACGAACTGATTTCTCGGGTCCTTTGCGATGCGTTATAACGAGTTTTGACTGTAATATGTTTAACCAAGAATTTGTTGTGAAATATCTTTGATTTTATATTTCGGTTGCAATAATACAGAACAAAAACAATATTAAAAGAAAATTTGTTGCGTAAAGCTCTGGCATGTGCGTATTTTAGTGTTCAGGAGTTACCAGTTTATGCAATAAGCATCGGATCAATTAAGCGCCAGGGGTACATGATTAACCACGAGTAAACAGTTGTTTCGATAAAAAAAAGTTCAATTTTATATGCAAAAATGCAATTTTGTGTGCAAAAATGCAATTTTGTGTGCAAACATGCAATTTTGTGTGCAAAAATGCAATTTTGTGTGCAAAAATGCAATTTTGTGTGCAAAAATGCAATTTTGTGTGCAAAAATGCAATTTTGTGTGCA
>JAQIXU010002313.1:0-12560 GCA_034701245.1 Strigamia transsilvanica
TGAAATTCGACAAATTTTTGATGAAATTCGACAAATTTTTGATGAAATTCGACAAATTTTTGATGAAATTCGACAAATTTTTGATGAAATTCGACAAAATTATGATGAAATTCGACAAATTTTTGATGAAATTCGACAAATTTTTGATAAAATGGGGCCCCTGATAACACAAGGCCCCCTTAATAAAATGGCGCCTCTTTATAAAAAGAGATCATTGACAAAATGGGGCCCCTTGATTAAATGGGGCCCCTTGATAAATTTTAGAAAAATCTTGACAAATTTGTGACGAATTCAAGAAATTTTCTACAAATTCCTTTTCTCTTTTTTTTTTTTTTTTTTTTTTAACTTGGAGCCCCTTTTTCCCTTCCCCCCTCCAAAAAAAAAATCATATCAATCATTTTACTCATTTATTCAAAAAATATTTACCTGTCTCCGTGACTTACACGATGTTTGACACGTGGCACATGCTGACCAAACCCCCTCTTGCACCACAAACCACTTTGACGACTCCCCTCGCCCGCTCCCCGCGGTCCCCTTCGAATCCCCACAGGTCCCCCGCCAGACGGCCCACTTCCCCATCTCCTCCTGACATACGGACTTCCCTAGCGCCCTCCCACAATGCAAACCGGACGTCGTAATCACCTTAAACTCCCATTACAGACTCACTTGCAACTGCCACCATCTCCCTACAGAACCATACACAACACAATCAAAAGCGCCCCTATCGCCAAAATCGCAAAATGAATCACAACACGACATCTGCTGACAAACGTATAAATATATCAACTAATTTATTATTTTATAAAATTTTTTTTTAAAAAAAAAATATTTTTTTTTTTTTAAAAATTATTTTTATCGATAACAAAAATGTCCACTTGATCTCTTGTGGGAATCAAAGGCGATTTGAGGTGTGGCGGATGGAGGCGCCATTTAATCTGTCACTTTCACGCACCACCGGTTTTGATGGTTGAAGAAATAATAAAATGAAAAATAAAAAGATGACAGAAAATCTGTTATTAAGTTGAAATGCGATTTGGAAAAAGGAGAAACGGGAGAGGACACGAGCTTATGTGCTTTTGTGGCGACGAAAAAGCAGAAAAATTAATTTAACTTTAACACTATTGAACGAATCAGGATTCGTTTTCCACTTCGGGGGTTCACACCGTCAAGCGATCCGCGCACGCGTCGCTGGGTTTTCGTGCATGGACCGCCGTCGCTGGACCAAATCCACTTAAGTTCTTTGTTTGATCGGCACATTGGTGAAATTTGCATCGGGGATGGGTTGGTTTTCGGTGGTGTTTGTGCGCGCGAATCAAGGCGGCGCTTTTGGGGAAAGTAAAAGGAAATTGTGGTGTTCTTTTTCTGGTTTTTTGTGGTTTTAGCGGGGTGGGGTTGGGGGGTGTTTGGGGGTTTGGAATGTGGCAGGTATGGGGACCCAGGAAAAGTGTGAAATCATATCTTCACGTATTTTTAGGTGAAAAGTTGAGTTTTTAGGTGAAAAGTTGAGTTTTTAGATGAAAAGTTGAGTTTTTAGGTGAAAAGTTGGGTTTTAAGATAAAAAGTTGTATTGTTACAAGAAAAATTGCATTATTGCACATAAATTGCATTTTCCTATAAAAAAAATTAAAAATGCAAAATCGAAAAAATAAATCTTGATTTCTTTTCATCAGAAAAAAACGAATTTCTAGGAGGAAAAAAACGAATTTCTAGGAGAAAAAACAAATTTCTAGGAGGAAAAACGAATTTCTAGAAGATAAAACGAATTTCTAGGAGAAAAAACGAATTTCTAGGAGAAAAAACGAATTTCTAGGAGAAAAAACGAATTTCTAGAAGAAAAAACGAATTTCTAGGAGAAAAAACGAATTTCTACAACAAATTTCTAGGAGAAAAAACGAATTTTAGGAGAAAAAACGACTTTCTAGGAGAAAAAACGAATTTCTAGAAGAAAAAAACAAATTCTTAGGAGAAAAAACGAATTTCTAGGAGAAAAAACGAATTTCTAGAAGAAAAAACGAATTCCTAAGAGAAAAAACGAATTTCTAGAAAAAAACCGAATTTCTAAGAGAAAAAACAAATTAAAAAACTGTTTAATTTCTTTCCAGTTGTATTTTTGTTTGAAAAGCAATGAAAGCTGTGCAAAAGCATTCGAAGTTGGCATCCGCTGCCAAATTGCCACAATTACACAAATGACATGTTCATGATGGCTTGAGCCTCAGCGTGTCCCTTATCTGCGCGCAAAATGGTGGCTCTAACGGCAACTGAAGGAAGATGTAGACTGCCAATATTTTACGAGCATCTATCTCCGAAGAGAATTCCGTCGTATCAAACCGTTTGATGGTAAATTACGTCAATTAGACGGGAGTTTGGGTGTCGTCAAGACGTCGACGCGCCTTAATCACGAGAAAGAGAACTCGAGTCAAAGTGAAGATAGGACAAATCCCTCGAGACAAAACCCAAGGAATCGTTCACCAGATTGGAAAGAATTGAGTGTTTCCTTCGAGCATCTGAGACGATCGCGGAGGCGGATCTTTTCTCGTCAACTCGCTAAACATCTTCATTTGTATTCATAAGTGTCAGCGCCGTTTGCATTTGCAATCGCTCTCGCTGTTCGTGACAACATGCCATATCCGCCGGCAAAACACTCGTGTAAATGCCCTTCAATTTAGACGTTCGGTACACGCAATAAAAATTTAAAATGAAAGAAGAAGTGCGCAAATTACTTATTTCGACCTCTTTTAGTCCGCGTGTGTGGAAGTGGGGAAAACAAGTTGAAGAAATGGGAGGCTCAATTGATGAAATTGATATGATTTTTTAACAAAAATTGTGGGGTTTTAGACAGGTTTTTTGGAGTTTTAGACATGGTGGTTTTTGAATTTTAGACGGGTTTTGGAGTTTTAGACAGGTTTTTTTGTTGAAACTTTAAACAGATTTTTGAATTTTAAGCAGAATCTGGAATTTTAGACAGATTTTTAGAATTTTAGACATGATGATTTTTGAATGTTAGACGGATTTTGGGATTTTGGACAGATTATTTAAAATTTTAAACAGGTTTTTGAATTTTTGGCAGAATTTGGAATTTTAGACAGAGTTTGGAATTTTAGACAGAATTTGAAATTTTAGACAAATTTTTGAATTTTTAAACAGAATTTGGAATTTTAGACAGGATTTGGAATTTTAGACAGAATTTGGAATTTTAGACAGAATTTGGAATTTTAAACAGAATTTGGAATTTTAGACAGAATTTAAAATTTTAGGCAGATTTTTGAATTTCAGACAGAGTTTGGAATTTTAGACAGATTTTTTAATTTTAGCCAGAATTTGGAATTTTGGACAGATTTTTGAATTTTAGACAGATTTTTGAATTTTGGACAGATTTTTTTGAATTTTAGACAGATTTTTGAATTTTAGACAGATTTTTTGAATTTTAGACAGATTTTTTGAATTTTAGACAGATTTTTTGAATTTTAGACAGATTTTTGAGTTTTAGACTGTTTTTTCGAATTTGGACAGATTTTAGAATAAATATGAGAAAATTAAAAAAAATAAAATATTGACACAAAAATCTAGAATGAAAAGAAAATTAATTTGACAAATTCCAGACTTTCAAAAAAAAAAACATTCCGACTATTTTAAATTTTCGTACACGCTTACCGAACAAAACCCCCAACCAAACCAAACCAAACCAAACTCCCAACAATAAAACATCACTCTAAACTTCCCCAAGAACTGTTTCCCCGCAACTCTAATATCAAATCAATACCCACTTCCTCCCGCTACCACCATTTGATACAACTTGTGTGAGGGCTATCGTAAGCCGCAGAAGGCATTTAAAATTAATTCCAACCGACTTACCTCGCACTGATCCAGATTGATCACTTTAAGATCACTCCGTGAGCGAACTTCTTGAATTTTACATGAACTGCCACGACGTTCCAACTCAGATTACCACTCCCACCACATCCCCCTCCTACTAAACACAAACACACGTCTCTCTAAACGAGCCACAACACCCAAACCCTCAACCACATCAAATCAAATCCTCCTCTCTAATTTCAACGAATTCCTCTTCCCAGAAAACGATCGCGCCAACGTGCGCGAATTGACACTTTGCAATTTATTTCCCCGTCAACAACTAACACGTTTTTATGACGTCCCCGCATAAAAACCACACATCAATGTCTCCCATCTTTCTATTTATTTATTAGTACATCGCTCTATGGGACCGTTATAGCGGTTAGGAAATTTTAAATCTTCCCGGTGTTGTTTCTAGAGATGTTAAGGTGCGTTTTCATGTGCGATTTTATTTATCGCGCCACTCCAAAAATCGCAGGTAATGAATGCACTCACGCACGGTTTTTACGCTTAGCTTTAGTACAATGAACTTCACTTTGCCATTGTCATGTTAGAGGTCGCTAGTGACGTTACTGGTGCATTTCAAAATGGCTGCTCACATGTTACGGAGACAGTTTTTGTTGTTAAAAAAAAAGCAAATACTGCTGTTGTATTTACTTTACATCAGATTAACTAAAAAAAGGACTAAGTAAAGACTTGGCATCGTAGCAAGAAAGTATTATCAACATAATTTAAATTTTTGCGGTATCCACGTGGTGAAAAATCTCAGCCAATGGGAACAACTTACTAAACTCAACTTTCCGTTGGCCCAAGCTGGTCACATGGTGTGTATGGGACGCAATAACGCGTGCGTGGAACAGTTGAGAACTAGCAACGTTTCTTGCGCGCGAGTACTAGAATCGCATTACAAATCGCGCACGATATCAGGATACCGGGCGCACCATGTTGTGAACACTAAATTTATATTTTGGGCGGACTCCCAACCTCGGATGCAAATGTGGAGGTGGATGCCTTGGCGTCGGGTTCGCCGCACATGTTTCTAAATAAAAGACTCGTGTAATCCAGTACTTAGGCGAAATATAGGTAGCGCGTAGTACTGGCACCTAGGGCGATGATGATTAATTTAACGATCGTTTAAACGTTACTGAATGCGCCTAGTGTTTCAGAGTGGCCGCAGCGCTCTGCTTATGTGTTGCTCCCGACTCAAATTGAGACCAAGCAGAAAGCGACACACTCCAGACGGTCCATAACTACATCTCTGATAAACTAAGGGGCGTAACAAAATTAAGAAAACTTAGCCAATCCTATTAATTATAGGGAAAATTGGAGAAAATATGCAAATAAGATTGGGCACATACATCACGCTACAAACTGTGACTCAACCGTAGCCGCAGAATTAAATAAAATAATAAAAAATATATCACCGCAAGTGGGGGTCCGTAATAACCTTTTTTGAATTTTTTCAAATTAAACATCAATTAATCGTAAATTGGATTCGCTGACCCCGATTAGCATATTGTTTCGGTTGAGCATGCGAATTGCATTAGTTGGTGGGTTGCAGGGGAGTCCACGCAATGGGATAAAGAGGGAAATGAGAGTAATTGCATCAAGGGATAGGAGGACGCCAGTGGAGGGTTAAGTTAAGCCGTGCGAAGAGGCGACGCGGGTTTGCAATTTAATTTGCACTAATCAAAAGGAATGCGTTTGTTTTCTGTCAGCAGCTGCTTACTGCGAGACTTACACGGGGCCCGGCGTTGCTAATGCCTCGTGATGGGCGGGTGGCTCAGATGGTGAATGCACAACGAGTTCGGACACGTCTTGAGTTATGTCTTGTCTTGGTCTGATCGGTCGAAGTTTGTGTTTAAGGGGGGGGGGGGGGGGGGAGCTTAAAAGACGGGTTTTGGTGAAGTGTTTAATGCAGGTTGATTGGTTTTGTAATTGTTGGGGAATGTTTTTTTTTTAAATTTTGGTTAAGAATGTGGAGGAAATAAAGATAGAGGATGTATTTTGTGCTTTGTGTGTATGTGTGAAGTGTTTTTCACTTAGAAGTGCATTTGTTTACGCTGGAAATGAATGTTTTTCGTATGGGAATAAATGTTTTTCATATGAAATGAATGTTTTTTCATATAAAATGAATGTTTTTCACATGAAAATTAATGTTTTTCGCGTGGGAATGAATGTTTTCCACACGAAAATGAATGCTTTTCATAAAAAATTTAATTTTTTCAAACAAAAATCAATTTTTTCAAACAAAAATCAATTTTTTCAAACAAAAATCAATTTTTTCACACGAAAAGTAATTTTTCCACATGAAAATGAATGTTTTCCACCGAAAATGAATGCTTTTTATACGAAATTTAATTCTTTCACACGAAAAGTAATTTTTCCACACGAAAAGTAATTTTTCCACACGAAAAAAAATGTTTTCCACACGAAATTGAATGTTTTCCACAGGAAAATGAATGTTTTCCACAAGAAAATGAATGTTTTCCACAGGAAAATGAATGTTTTCCAGATAAAAATTAATTTTCCACAGGAAAATGAATGTTTTCCAGATAAAAATTAATTTTCCACATAAAAATTAATTTTTTCACATGAAAATGCCTTTGTGGCTTAAAAATAACTTTTCCGCTTAAAAATGCAGTTTTACCCAAAAACTTGCATTCTAGAACAACTCCTTATTGTGAAGACATCGTTCAACATTTTTATGAACCCTGACGCCTCAATCTGCCTATTCTCCTCCCAAATCAACAGATTATTTCTAAATTGACTTGTTTGAATATCCAACCATAAACTTTTCCTCTAGTATTAAACAAACCCTTCAAAAAAATAAAAATAAAAAATAAAATAAAACTCCTATAAAAGAAATATAAAAAAAAAAAAAAAAATGAAAAATGTAAAAAATATCTTTGTCATAGTAAATCGGGTGCACATTTGAGATTTCAGTCGTTTAGAATAAGTTATAGCGGGGTGTTTGTCGTTTCTTGGTCTCATGCATATGAAGGCCGTTGGCTGATCAAATTTGGCGTCTCAACCTGCGTTTGGTGTCCCGTTTTGATGGCCACTTCCCTCTCGCTCGCTCAGACGGATGCTTATTCAAATAGCTCGGATTTATGCCTAATTCCAGTTCCGCTTTTATCGTATTTCGTCCGAGTTTGTGCACCCCTCGCTAACATCATGCAAACCGCATCTGTGGTCACGCCTTGTTGAACAGTACAAAAGCACTTTTTTTATGGAACTTCCAAGTTAAATCCACAAATGTCCACAAATTCCACTATAATAATAATATAAAAAAATAAAAAAAGATAAGTTTTCCATAAATTACAAGCAGTCAACAGAAATGCAGTGTTTTTACTAGAATGGACAACACGATGAGAAAGCTGCTTTTTTGACCTCGGTCAGCTTCTCAGTTCTTCTTAATTGAATTGGAACGCCGGATGGACAAGGACAGACATATTTTTCACACTCCAACTAATATTATCTTTAAAAAAAAAGAAGGAAAATCATTAATACAAGTGCTTTCGGAATCCTCGTAAACTCCATTATTGATGACTCTTAATCCCATAAATTCATTCTCATTTAGTTTTGTATATATATTTTTTGGATTAAGATTTCTGGGGATCGATGTACACAGATGCTCAGATATCGGCAGATTCTCAGCTGACGTATAAGGGAACATAGTTGACGGTATTGGGACATTTAAGAGGATTTGTAACCCCTAGTTTACGCCAACTTTGAAATATAGATGGTGCCACTGTTTTCCATAGATATCCATGTTAATTGGGCGACACTTAAACGTGGACAAATTACCGGAAGAACGTCCTTGGTTTCACCGATACGACATTTAACCAGTATGACATTTAACCAGTATGACATTTCACTGTGTGAAAATTAACCGGGCATCAAATAATACTTGACGTCTCCTTTGAATCAAAACTTATTTATTCTTTTTACGTGTCAGCCATGTTTAGAGCTGGGTATTTCCCGAGAAAATCACAATCTCGAGATTCGGGATTTCCTGAAATAATGAAAAATTTGAATTCTCGAGATTCGGGATTTCCCGAAATGATGAAAATTTCAATTCTCGAGATTCGGGGTTTCCCGAAATGTTGAAAATTTCAATTCTCGAGATTCGGGATGGGAAATCTCGAAAAATTCTCGAGAAATCCCGTCGGGAAATTCCCGAAACCCAACTCGACAGTCCTAGCTTACCAACGCCGAAGTTTTATCTTTGACAACTTCGTTATTTTTCTCGCAACTCAATTTCCTTTTCTTTTTAAAAAAAAAAATCAAAAAATCTCTCGTTTTTAGCAGCAGATCATGAATCACTTGTCTGTTCCTTACGCATTCCTGATGTAATCTCGCACCCATTCATAAGACGTGACACTAATTGCTTAGCACCTACTTCATGTCTCCCTAAACATAAATTGTATTTTTTTAAAATAGATTAATTTTTAAATATAAAATCGACATCCTTTTTTTAAATCTATTTTTATTTTTATTTATAAAAATCTGTCCATGCGGGCGTGTAATTTGTTTAAAAGTCACGTGCAGTCTCAACGCATTTGCAAACAAACCGGAACGTCAATAGGCCTCGTGTCGGCCAGTGGAATCGCGCCATCTGTCGACTAAGTCGTACGAGGAACGGGCGCATATGCGGTCCACGGTGAGAAGCTGCTTGATATGCTTCAGTAAACTACAAATATACCGAGTTGGGGATAAGGCACAGTAGGGGACTAGGGGACTAGGGGTCCACCAACATCACCCTTCGTCATCGAACGACGAGATGAATCACGAGATTAACAACGTTGATTGCAATTTAATAATATTCTTGTTTATATGAGCCACCACCCGCGAAGTAAATTGTTTGTTGATTTTTATTGTGTTTCATTTGTATATATTTTTTTTAAATTAGCAACTACTTATGGAAATGTAAAGAAAATTTTATTTATGCAACTTGAAAATCTTTCAAGAAATATCGACAGTCTGAACATTTTGGACACATTTCGACAAAATCGTTAAATTTGTTACATATATCGATCAATTTTGAACAAATTTCGACAAATTGGAACAAATTTCGACAAATTGGAACAAATTTCGACAAATTAGAACAAATTTCGACAAATTGGAACAAATTTCGACAAATTGGAACAAATTTCGACAAATTTTAACAAATTTCGACCAATTTTGAACAAAGTTTAATCATATTCGACAAATTTTTTAAGAAATTCGACAAATTTTTTATGAAATTCGACAAACTTTTGATGAAGTTCGACAAATTTTTTATCAAATTCGATAAATTTTTTATGGAATTCGACAAACTTTTGATGAAATTCGACAAATTTTTTATCAAATTGGACAATTTTTTTATCAAATTCGACAAATTTTTGAAGAACTTCGACAAACTTTTGAATAAATTCGACAAACTTTTGAACAACTTCGACATAATTCTGAATATGTTAAACGTTTTAACGCACAGTGGTTTGCTTCAAATTAAATTACCATTGAAACTCAATTAGCTAACCCGTAAAACCGCCCTTGCCTGCACCGAGGGATAATAAAGAGAGAAAGAGATGACACGACACGAGGGTGAATGCGACGACAACGACTCCCTTATCGTGGGAAATCCCGAGATTCATTGGTGCGAATGTCGCTCGCCATCGCCAACATTGGGTCGAGGGGATCGAGTTAATCTGCTCGACGAGATGCACATGCAACTTGACGGGTGTCAAGAACTGACGTCACGTCACAACACTCGCTGCGAACGTTGAAACGACGTTTGAATGACACTCGTTTCCATTTTGTATATTTTTATTTTTTAATCCGAAAATATTAACAAGAAAATTGTCCGCATTAATCAAAAGGAACATGACGTATGACGTCATTGAGGCCAGTTTTGTTTCCTTCCGCTGCCTCCGACTCATTTATCATCATTCCCCTTTGGGATTTCAACCTAACTCAATGATGAGTTGCAAAAACTGCCGCCAGTTGGAGGTAGACACGAGAGACCAGCATGTGCTTGGTTCCTTGACAAGCTGATGAGTAATTGTGTTGGGATTTGTTGAATCGAATATTTATAACTTAATGCAAAATTTGTGATTTTTAGACTCCCTTCCCCCTGCAATATCTTCGTAAGATTGTGACCAGTCACTGGTCAGAACCGCATCAGAGTCGCCGCCCAGACGCAGCTACACGTCACCAGGTAGAGCTGCATACTGGAAGAGGACTTTTGGTCCCTCTCCCAGAGCGGAACCGGAAGTGGAGTCCGGTCAAGAGTTCGAACGCAATGGTCAACGTGTACGGTCGCATGACCACACACATCTGAAACGTTCAAATGCAAAGAGATACTGATAGGAAAAGAGATGAAGGTGACTTGAAATAGTCACAGAGCGGCGTGCGCTGCACGGCAATACAAAGTGGCGATCCTCACCGCCCTCGGGGCCAACTGGCCATGTGGTCGATGTTCGACCATGGACTGGGTCACTGCAAAGTGGCCCAAACACAGGGAAACTTCTGGGACACTTCCCTAGACACCAAATGAAGGCCAAACAAACCAACAAACAAGTGTTCTAGTCCCTACTTACTTAATTGGTAGATCACCCATCCGGCAGACAGTTCTGCTCCTGGCTGTTTCGTCGTTTCATCGTTTCAAACCAGAAATTTGGAGACAGGAGTTAGACCAATTTTTTTTATCGAAAACCACAACCATTCTAGTTTTTCATTTGGCACTAATAAAATTACAAATAACTTTCAATATTTTCAAATTCACTGGAACTTAAATCTTGTAAATTTTCTTTGCGAAATATAAATATCACATCTTTGTTGCATTTACAAACAAATTACATCTAGAACTGAATCATTAGGTGTTTTCAAAACACAAGTGACTGCACTTCTCCTTTCATGAATTGAATGCACCTATTGTTCTTTCACTACAGGCGCAATAAGCACAATTTGTACATCCATTACATTTGTTCCCGTATGTCCCGTCACCACCAAATCACTACCATTACTAAAAGATTTATAAAAGCTATTGGAATCATTACGCTCCAAGTATTGTTCCACCTCCAAATTTTCCTTTTTTGCTCTTAACTTTTGAAACGCATCAGTTATTGCTCCTGCAGCAGTGGTTGGCCCATCGATGCCATCTGTACCGGCACTAAGAACGACAACATTAAAAACACTAGCAAGTTCAGGCGCTAAAAATCTATCCAGAAACAGTGAACATGATAAAACAAGTTCTTGATTTCTCCCACCAACTCCATCTTTATTGGTAACCACCACGGTAGTTTCACCGCCACACAAAATGCAAACCGCTAATTTATCGGACCGGGCTCTATCCAAAACCCTCTTAAGATCTTCCAGTTTTTCGGTGTTCAATTTCTCGAATAAATCATGACTACTAATATGTCGAATAAAATCGAATTCGCCATCTTCAAGATAAACACAAACTGCATATGCTAACAGTGCTAAAAATTCACCACATTTCTTCGCTTCGCCGTTTAATTCGCTTGACAATATGGTTGCCGCGTAGCCCAGGTTTTCGGCAGCGGATTTCGCTCCCGCTAAACAAACAGCGTTGTTTCCGATTACAATATTTGTGACATTAGTCAAAGGCGGAAGCATGGACGTATTTAACCTTTCGGTATTCAGCAATTGTAGCACAGAAGGAGGAATGCTGTTCCTCACATTGAGTGCATCTATGACTTCCAAAGCATCATCAGCATTATTGGTATTGAAAACTGTTGGTCCACTGGAAATTAGGTCAACTGGATCTCCAATGATGTCGGAAAGTATTAATGATATTATACGCGAAGAACTTGCGCATCTTGCAAGTCCCCCACCTTTCAACGAAGAAAGTTGCTTCCGAACTGTGTTCAGTTGTTGGATAGTTGCTCCTTTAGAGGTAAGCTGCTGAATGGTCTTTAACTTGTCATCCAATGTTACTGGTGGAATTGGAGAAGGCAATAGCGCTGAACCACCACCTACAATACACAAAAAATACCATTACTGACCACATGCACTAAACTACTTTGTGTGTTGCGTCAAGTGCCACGTGGTCCTCCCCAGCAGGGCCGTGCCGTGCTGAGATGCAGAGAGGCGGCCGCATCAGGCGACACCGTAAGGGGGCGGCATAAGACGACATTTCCCTTTTTTATCACATTACTATTTAGAAGCCATTATTTCGACACCACTTATCGAATGGTACGTTATTTCGACTTTTCGGGTCGAAATAACATACCATTCGATAAGTGGTGTCAAAAAAGTGTACGGAAAATTCGGAAAATTATTATTAATAGTAATTTATAATGTTTTTAATGTTTAATGTGTTTTAATGTTTTTAAAATAGAAATGTGGTATAAATCAGCAAGTGCATGATTCGTTATACAGCATTTTGTTTTACAGCCAACTTTTCCGGAACCTATCTAGGCCGTAAACCAAGAGTTGAGTGTACTTGAGTTTCTTTTTTACCTGTATTTTGTATTGCTCGATTCTCGGGACAAAAACGTCCAGTACTCCCAGGAAATCAGTACTCTTGGTGGTAACATTCAAACTGACATTTTAGACTAAATAGACTAAAAATTGACATTTTAGGCTAAAAATTGACATTTTAGGCTAAAAATTGACATTTTTGGCTAAAAATTGACATTTTTGGCTAAAAATTGACATTTTTGGCTAAAAATTGACATTTTTGGCTAAAAATTGACATT
>JAQIXU010002314.1:0-12548 GCA_034701245.1 Strigamia transsilvanica
CAAAAAACAAAATACGAGGAATGAAAACTATTCTGACGACGCGCTCTTTTGTCGGCGCGCTATTTTGGCACCGCGCTATTTTGGCACCGCGCTGTTTTGACGGCCCGCTGTTTTGTCGGCGCGCCGTTTTGACGCCGCGCTGTGTTTTCCGCGCTATTTTGACGCGCGCTATTTTGACCGTGCTGTTTTGACGTGCTACCATTCGGGGACATCGATAGTTCAGTTCTTCTTGTAGGTTTTACAAGATCAGCCATCGTTCTCAATAACTATTATTGAGAGCCCTTTGAATACTTATCCAGTATCCAGTATTCTCAAAATAAACTTCGGCTTAACGTGAAAGCCTTTCCGTCTTTTTCAGGACCAGGGTGGAGCTGCTCCAGAGTCCGACTACAAAGACCGTGTAATTATTTACAAAACCCCTAGACAATTAACTAAGCCATAGAATATAAGATCCTTTGTGGCATTTCAACGGCGTTACAGACCCGGATCGCCGCAAAACCTAGAAAAATCTAAAAAAAAAAAAAATCAGTGTAATCTTCACCGTACCTCTCGGTGTCATTACAAAAATCA
Source organism: Strigamia transsilvanica (assembly GCA_034701245.1). Classification (NCBI taxonomy): domain Eukaryota; kingdom Metazoa; phylum Arthropoda; class Chilopoda; order Geophilomorpha; family Linotaeniidae; genus Strigamia; species Strigamia transsilvanica. The sequence continues at coordinate 571 of JAQIXU010002314.1, forward strand.
TGCATTTTCTAGTTTGCACACTTACTCATCAAATTAATCATAAAATATTAACACAACTTTTCACCTGCAAATCTCTCCCCTCCTGATTTTATCAACACCTGCCAGATTTTCCATCACCAAGATAAACCAACTCGACTTCCTGTTTTGGCCGGAAGTGATGACAATGTAATCAGCATATCAAAGCCAACAACCAGCAGATTTCTGCTAATTTGTTCCTCCAATTATCGTGCGCGTACGAGAGATCATTGCTTTTTTTTTCCCTTCACCGACTGCTTCCTTCTCCGCTTTCCTTCATCCATTCAACATTCTTATTTAATTGCTCCATTTGCCTTACAAAACCAGCAATTTCTAGAATATTTTCTATAATTAAATTCACCAACTCGTTAATCTACCTAGAAAACACTTTTAGGGGCCCGACTGAGCGCGGGGCGTGGGCCCAGGGGCCCACATCAGCGCACACGGTGTGCCGTTTCCATTTATTCGCCTTTCTTGGTCGTTGCACGTGCAGTTTGCAGTGGGATCTCTAAACAGGGGTTTCAAGTGGAAGCTTTGTGTGTGTTTGTGGATCAGTTGCGTATCGATCGATCCTAAATCTCCGCCTTTATTTTGCATAATTTATTGTTTTCTGATATCTCCGTGTTGATGTGTTGGTTACACATTTAAACAGTTTTTCTCTTTTCTTTTCGCTGTATTTTTATTTGATGAATAAAATATATTCAACTATTTTTGCACGCTTTAGAGATGCATGAATAAAATAGCGACTGAGTTTTGCATGAATAATTGAGCCCGATATCTGTTATTTTGTGTGCATTTTGTGAAAGGGTTTTACGGTTTGGTGTTTATAATTTTGTTTTATGTGATCTGGGTTTAATAGTAGGTATTTCATTCTATCAGTTTGTTACAAAACCAATAAAAGTTGGTGAGGCATACACTCTGGGGTATTGCAAAGTCTCTGTGGTTTAGTTGCTGTAGAAATCTTGAAACCACGAGTGACGTGAGTGTATTGGGCGTTGAGACATCAGGAGATTGTAAAAATAAGTTGTGATTGCTGTGTTTGGGTTTCGTTATTATGCAGAAATGAGTGAATAAAAGTGCAAGTGGAAGTTTTGCGATTGCGAGGTTGGAATTAAAGCGGCGACCAAGACATTCCATTAAATAAACTTCAACTGGGTTCTTCGTGTTAGATTAGTGTGTCTGAAATGAGGAAAGTGCAATAATGTGATATAATATGACAGTAATGTACTAAAAGCGTAAATCAATGTGACAAAACACGACGATCGTGTAATAACACTGCAAATCAATGTGACAAAACACGGCAACATTGTGATAAAACTGTAAATCAATGTGACAAAATACGACAACAGTGTGACAAAATACGACAACAGTGTGACAAAATACGACAACAGTGTGACAAAACAGTACAACAGTGTGATAAAACAGTACAACAATGTGATAAAACAGTACAACAATGTGATAAAACAGTCCAATGTGATAAAACAGTGCAATAATGTGATAAAACAGTACAACAATGACAAAACAGTACAACACTGACAAAACAGTACAACAATGACAAAACAGTACAACAATGACAAAACAGTACAACAATGACAAAACAGTACAACAAAACAGTTCAGCAATGAGGCAAAACAGTTCAGCAATGTGGCAAAACAGTACAACAATGTGATACAATACTAAAATGGTACCCGTACTTTAACTTATAGGCACAATCAATACCTGAAATTAAAACTTTTAGAATTGACGTTTACGATGTATAAAATAAATTTGCAAGATAAATAGTGTGATGAGAAACTATTTAACTAAATCGACAGAATTTATTTAGTGATTTAAACCTCACGTTTGTGATCAATCTTTGTAAATGGATTATAACTCAAACTTAATAATCCGAAATCTATCATCCATTTCACCCAATAACAGCCTCGGGTTGTAAAAATAGACAAAAGTGGACTTTAAAGAGAAAAATCGACAAATTTGTTAGATGGGAGTTTGCTGAGTGGGACTCCATTTTGGAAAATTTATCTTGGCACTCTAGTTTAATGGATTTATTGGAAATCCATCTCTAGATAAAATACAAAAAAAAAAAAAAAGGAAATACTTGAAAAATTGTTTTCCTTTTTTTCAACTTCAAATTTTTATTTTTCATAATTGAAACCTGAATTTGAAAGTCGTAGAAAAATTTAAATTTTTCATCAATTTTTGTATTTTTTTAAAATTCAAATCAAGATGGATCACACTATTCGAACATCAAAATAAAAGCTTTCTCCAAAATTGATGGTCAGGTAACTTTTTTTTTTAACGAAGAAAAAAAAGTTTACTGAATTTAACATCGAAATCATCTAACAATTTTGCATGACAGCATCATACTCAAACACAAGTTGCTTAGCAACCAAACCACAATGAGGTTTACACATGTATTTTTTCCAAACATAAAAACCAAATCCCGCTTTCATTTCTTTCCGCTTATTTTATACATAATTTGCGTGTAATAGAATCACAAATTATGAAAGAATATTTAATCTTTGTAATTTCATCAATGAATAATGTTGATTCCACTAGAAAACATCAACATTCTAAAAATTAAACGCGATTTTCCCAAAAAATACGAACACACGAAATTCGACGGGAAACACCATCCCACGCTGCCGCGCACGACGCGCCTTGCTCGGCCGCTCACTCCGCCCTTTCTCGGGGTAACCTAATCAAATTCCCCATCGATTGAAAAAATTTACGACGCAAATAAACAAAAAGTTTTTAATTAAGGAAATAATTTTTACATTTTTTTTTTGTTTTTTTTTTTCAAATCTATCTTCCATTTCCTATCGTGGAAAAAAAATCTCGAAACGAAAAAGAAAAAAAATAGGTTTAAGCCCAGTGGGGAAAGTGTGCGTGAAGTTTTGCTCGAATCTTAATCTTTTTCTTTAGAGCAAGAAAAATTCTCGTCGAATGGCACCCAGATGCACTGTTTTAAGCAACTGATAGGGAGTTGAAAAGCTCCAATCTTGCAAGTGCTCTGCTTTTATCTTAATGTGAAAACTCGTCGAGTTATTGTATGATGAATTGTGCGAGTGTGTGATATGCTTGATTAAAATTACCTGAGACTAATTCGACAATGAAAAGCAGTTTTATTCGAGACGAAAACGTCAATTTTTTGGCCTTTTTTGGGGCCAAATATATATATGTATAAATAAAAGATGTGTGGAAATGGTTTTGATGAATTGAACAGATGTTCCCATCTGACTTGTGATGAAATAATTCATTTGTATCTTTGTGTTTTTTTGGGTTTTTTGTTGTTGCAAACGTGCGTTTGGTCAAGATTTGATTGATGTTGTTTATGACTAAATGATATCAGAGGTGTATTGTGGTAGGTGCATTCAAAGCTTTTGTTTTTAGCGTGTTTTTTTTTTTTTTTTTTTTTTTTTTTTTTTTTTTTTTTTTGTAAATAGAATGGGAACCAAAAAGAGGCATCAGAAATTGTTTGGATAGCACTGGGGGATCCAGGGGGTGGTTATGGGGGTGGCCGTGGGGGTCATGCCATCGCCCTGGAAGGTCAGAATGAATTTTAAATTCAAAAAATAATTACTTTTATTTTTTTCGGACTTTTTTTGGACTTGGATTTATTTTTTGGATCATATTTTGGCTTAAAAAATTCATATTTTGGCTCAAAAAATTTATATTTTGGCTCAAAAAATTTATATTTTGGCTCAAAAAATTTATATTTTGGCTCAAAAAATTCATATTTTGGCTCAAAAAATTCATATTTTAGCCTAAAAATTCATATTTTAGCCTAAAAATTCATATTTTAGCCAAAAACAATTTGTTTTTAAGCAAAATAAAATCGTTTTTTGACCAAAAGATTCCATTTTTGACCAAAAGATTCCATTTTTTACTAAAAGATTCCATTTTTACCAAAATATTCCATTTTTGACCAAAAGATTCCATTTTTGACCAAAAGATTCCATTTTTGACCAAAAGATTCCATTTTTGACCAAAAGATTCCATTTTTAACCAAAAACATGCAATTTTTAACCAAAAACATGCAATTTTTAATCAAAAACATCCATTTTCGGATGAAAAACATTTAAATTTTGTGTGTGAAAAATTAAACCAAAATGACTAACCCCCTTGTACGTTTTCTGTATCCACCCATGACGAACAGTACGACTACTAGAGTGGTGTTTTCATTTTCAAGTGCTTATTACATCTGCTTTTGATTTTCAAAACCAAATTTAAAATGACTGCAACACAAATCACATCAGGGTCGCATTTCCAACTGTTATAATACACCCAGCTACTGTATAACCCACAATCGAAAATGAAAGAATTCTAATCGAAACTCAATCGCAAAACCCAAAACCTGAACAATAATAAACAGACACAAAAACGAAATAATTTCATGTTTTATTTTTTGTTTTTGTTGTTTGTAGGAACCAAATAAACAGAAACTTTCACACTTTTTCCAGCTTTTTATTAATTGGTCCAAAATGAAACGAGGTTGAGGATCCCCGTATACAAATGATAATAAATAACCGTTTAATTCACGGTAATCCTTTAGGGTTTTTTTAATGAACGAAATGCAAAGATAAGTGAAATTGTCGGCTCTTTTGTCTGTGAGATTATATTCTTCATTGTGCGATTTTATTTATTTATCTTTTTCACAGTTGGATTGAAACAACTAACAATAACGAAAAGTTTACTTAATCCAATTTGTTTATATTTTCCCCCCTAATTAGAATTTTAATATCAATGAATTTCATTGTAAAAAAAAAAACATTATAAAAAAATTAAAAATTAAAATTAAACGATTTTTTAATCGATTGTAATAATGAATTTTCAGTCATCGTGACGATAGTAAACAACACGAGTGGCGTTTAATTTCCGATTTCGTCACTAGGGGCCAAAAATTCAAATTTCTTTTTTAATTTCACATTAATTTAAGATTTAAAAAGAAAAAAAAGTAAAAGGAAAAAAAAAACAGCGTGAAAGTGGGAGAAAATGTCCTTTTTCCCAACCTCTTTCCACCCTGCTAGAATCGATTCGAGGAACCGGTTTTCCAATAGAAAACCCCGCCATTCCGTCATGAACTCACCCGGTCTCTATCCTGGGTTCGAGACTACCACTCTAGGACAAGGCATCCAACATGGTAGGTTGAAGTTTGTTTCTTCTCGCAAACAAATATTTATTTTGACTTGCAGTTTACTGTTTACACACTCCCAACAGAAAACAAATTACGCATCACTCTTTAAACTTATTTCCACTTTAACTTTAATACACCAAGTGCCCAAAAACACGAATTATCGCCCCAAAACACACACAAACCACACGCAGAAAGCAAGAAACTGATACTACTCCAACGTGATATCCACTCCCTTAATTTCCATGATAATACCACACACATCAAAACTTTTCAAACAAACACTGAGAGTTTGAAATTTCATCCCTGTGGTCTCATATTTTATTCTACCCTCAAATGTCACATTGAGTGCTAATCAAATCAGGGCTTAAATAACAATTGTAATTGTAATTGTAATTTTTTTTTTTTTTTGACTTTTTCTTAGAAACAGAAAAAGTTATTTTTAGTTTGGTCAAATTGCACCTTAGACAGAAATCCATATGTAATTATCAGGCTTTATTATTACAACAATGGCAGACATTGATTTACAATCACTGCAATTTTGTTCAATAAGAAGTGCTCCTTTTTTTCTTTGGTAATTGTAGCCTAATAGCAACAATGGTGGAAAAATGGGAGATTAAAAATAGATAAAAATATGTGGGAATGGCAGATGAATTATTGATGGATATCTGCAGCTGTCATTGTTGATGTGTTGAAGTTTGCATATTGAATTTGATGGCATTTTCTGTAATTCTGTGTAGGGAGCAGACAAAATGGGATGTTAACAGAAAATCACAATTTATGGTGTGGTGCATTATGGGATTCAGTTAGCTTGACATGACAAAATCCTAGCTTTGAAAGGCGCATGCTCACATGTAATTCTATCAGCAGTGGTGATGGAATTAGATGGGTTTTCGGTGATTTTAATATTCGGTGATTTTCCAGGGAATCGGTTAGGACCACGTTACACGGGGTAGGGGGTCTAAAAATCAAAAATTTTGCGTTACGTAATATATGGACAGACTTTAACTGTCGGTTATTCGGTATCTGCAGCATCTTTAATCACCAACTTGGTCCTGCAGAAATACGCAATTACACCTGTACAGTCGAAACTCGTTATAACGAATCGCAAGGTACCCGAGAAATCGGTTCATTATAAGGAGAGTTTGTTATATTGAAATTTTTTAACATGGTGGTCTATGGCCGACCAACCAAGTAAGTCATTTAGAAAAATGTGTTATAACAAAAATTCGTTATAATGCGGTTCGTTATAATGAGTTTTGACTGTACCGCGCTTTATATGGCTAGAGGGAATTACGACTAAGTTTCGATTTACGGCCTACAATTTTTGCTATCCAGCCCAAAGTTGGGAAATTCCTTGCGTAGGCTTATTGTCATGGCCGCACCGCTAAATGTTTTGTTACACTTTCGTTATACGGCATTTCGCTTTACGACCAACTTTTCCGGAACGTATCTAGGCCGTATATCGAGGGTTAGATGTATTGTATACCATCTTAAAAAGATCGGGAATCTTTAGCATAGGCTGACTTGTGATCGGGCTGTTGCAGGTGAGACCGTTCGACTCAGGTTCACTTTAAAATCGAAAGCATGGCAAAACAGAGTTTTTTCCTCTGAAATTTGCTTCAGTATGTAGAAAATGCAAGATTTTTATTTTGCATTTGTCTTTTTTTGTGAAATGCAATTTTTGTTATGGTGCGTGTGCTAAGTAGAGTGGAATAATTATTTTTGAAGGAAATTTGTGTTTGATTTTTTAATCTGATTTTTCAAATTTTTCTTTTTTCTTCGTCCTTTTTTTTTTTTTTTTTTTAGTTTTGTAGATTCAGATTTGATAATCTGTAACGTCGTTCATTTCCATACGGCTTTCAGACCTAAAAAAATATCTCTGGAATAGCTCAAATGTCTGATTATTCTGAGTAATTGGACGTTTAAAGATAAAATTGATTTCAATTAGTGGCGTTCAATCTCGAGGGAATTTTTTTGTGGGTGGGTGGGGGGGGTGGGCGAATTATTTGAAGAAAAATTGAGACTTCTGTTGATTTTTTTATTTTTTTTGTTTTTTATTTATTTTTTTTTCTACAAAATATTTGTGAATTCAAATTTTTTAAATCTACAGTCACAACAAAGTTTATTTGGAAATTTTTGTTTACAGAATTTTTGCTACTGTATATACTAATAATGTTTGTTTTACAACTTTCTTGGAATGAAACCTGCACATAAAGAAAATAAATTGACATAAACCGTTTGTGGATCTTGAACTTTGAATATATCAAGTGTTTTCCAAAACTGGATTGTGATTTTTATCAAAAAATTTAAGATTGTACATATGGAAATGTTGATACAAACACTTCTGCAGCTATGCAGGATGCATTCATTTTGAATGAGACTAACTGCATTGGAAAAGTCATTTAGACTAAACAACATTTTTAAACAAGCAGCTAAACTGATGGTTTAAAACTCCAAATTTCCAATGTAAATTTAATATCATTTCATCTTCCCATATAGTTCAAAAATATATTTTTCAATATATCTTTAGATTTGTCTAAATAATACTTTCCAAAATACACCCATACCTCGCTATACGGCCCCCTTTATACGGCTTTTCGCCGTAACGGTCTTGGTCATTATGGCTAAATTTCGATTAACGGCTTAACATTTTTAGGGCAACGGCCCCTGATTCGTTATACGGCATTTCGCTTTGCGGCCGACTTTCCAGGAACGTATCCCGGCCGTATAGCAAGGTATGGGTGTATATCACTTTTTGCAGAATTCAGTTATATTATTCACGCATTAAACAACGCATTTCATAATACATTTTATTAAATGTATTTTGTCAATCAATTCATATTTGACAAGGAAAAAAAATTGGTGAAAGCATTTAATGATACATATTGCAAAATGTATTCTCATGTACATTACGAAACCTAATACATTGGTTTTAATTTGTTCGTTGATGTTATCCAATTGCTTTTACATTAAATATTACACTAGATGTATTTTAATGCAATTTTTATCTTTTAATCTCAGCTTAACCAGCTGCTAACAACAAATTATCAATTAATTTGCACTTTGATTTGTCAATTCACTTATTCCACTGATGACCAATTATTATGCATATTGTTATTAAGACATTACATGCATTTAATGTTATGGAGCTTGATGTTCTGATAACCTTTTCACTGACATTTGAGTTGATAATAACAGTCTTTTAAAAAATGATTAGAGTCAGAACTAACACAATTGTTTATCATGTGATGAATTAACTTGTCACTGTCATCATTATCATGTGAATCAAAAGGAAAGAAAGCTTTATCACTTGAGTGAAGATGATGCATTGAACAGTGTCTTCATAAAAATGAGAAAATGGCATTTTTGTAGGAGTTTTTGGTCATTGTTACAATTATTTTTAGAAGCCAATAAAATTTGAGAGGTGGAGGGTAAAAAAAAAATGTTAGGACTCACATGGGATCCATCAAGAGTTATTGATCTGGGATTAAAGATTTTTGTGCTGAGGAAGCAGTGCCAAAATGTTAACAGTTCTGTTGATATTTGAGTTTTTCTTGTCACCTCTCACCTCATGTCCATTTAGTTTATTCACCTTGAGTTTCTTCATCTGCCCTCTTGAGTAACCCTGTGGAACTAAATTGGGTTTTTAGTCAAATTCCTTTTTTTAGTGGTGTATAATTTTTGTGGAACCTTTTTTTCTGTTTCCTGCTTTAAAGTGACAGTGACCTCCTTACACACAAAGGTTGTTGTGTTTACAAGAATTTTTGAGGTTTTTCTTTTAAATTATTATTTTTTTTTTTTAAAAAAAAGAGAAAGAAAGAGCAATGCCATTGTAATAAGTGAAGTGTCAAGTCTTATATGGCTGAAAAATTGGGTGATTATAAAGTTCATGATTTTTTTTATGTAAATTCTTGCAATTAAAAGGAGACAATGTTGCAGAAATATTATGAAGGAAAAACTAGCTGGAATTTATCGCAGAAATTAGCATAAGTTATGCTTTTTTGAGTTTGTGTTGTGCACCTTCCTTTATAATTATGGCGAATAACATACTTAAATATATTGAACAAGTTTTGTTTACGAAATGCTTGTTATCGTATTACCCCGCTTTAAGCGGAAGGGAAACTGCTGGTAAACTCCGCTTACATCTGCACCGTCAAATTTAACATGTAAAATCTTACATTTAGACTGGTTTAAAAAATGTAAACAAGTTTAAACGATTTTATGAATGCGCCTACTGTTTTTACCATTTTTCGAGCAGTTTCACTTGCAGCGGTATGCCGCTTATAGCAGGATAGCACGGTAATATGGCGATCTGTGGAATGACTTTCTTGAGGATCCAACTTTGCATTTGCATTGAGAACTGGGAAAACCACACAAAACCCAGTTGGAGATGTACCACAGATGTTACTGCCAGAGAAATGATGAAAACTCCCAGTCGGTCATCCATGCAAGTACTAACTAGACCCAATTCTGCTTAACTTGTGTTCTGATAGGCACAGGGCATGGTGAGCTGCTCCTATCCGTCTATTTCTGTATCACGAGTAATTGCTTTGCCGATGGCTTTTTCTCAACAGAAGTTAAACAGCATTGGGTCTGGTCAGCACTCGAATGGGTGACCTATTTGGAATTCCTGTTACTGCTATCCCTGTCTGATTTAAGGTACTGTTTCTATGACAAGAACGACTGCCATTCACCTCTAACTGGGCTGCTCAGTGCAACTGCTAGACAGGGCTCACACAAGTCGGCAAATTAAGCCGCTCTTTACGTTATCCACCACCATGGGCAATCTTTTGCTTTTGGGATCAGAGCTGGGGATAGTTATCATTGTTTATGTTTTGACACATCAAATGCAGTTGTTGTGCTTTTCAAATGATGTCTTCTGGAGTGCTATAAAATTGTTTTCTCATTTAGTTAGACATTACTAATAGTGTTTAGTGCACTGTGTGTCGCGGAGTAGAATCGATATAACCATGTTTTTAATACATTTTAAGAGAGTCTGAGACCCCATTACTTTCCTTTGCAGACTTTTTGTGAAGGGAATATAGCAAATTAAATTGGGAAAATTAAGTTTCTTCTCTTGCTTTTGGTCAAAATGGTGCTTTTCAGCTAATTAATGAGGAAAAGCGCTATTCGTTGACAGAGGATGGCGCATATGCCAATTAATGACATCTGGCGTTCAAGCGGGCAATTAGGTTTGCTGGTTTTTAATTTTATTTTAGTTTAGGCATTTTTTTTTTGAGGAATATTATAAATTTCTAGGTTGGTGAAAAATGTTAGAAGAGGTCAGAGAAAGATATTTTCACTTTCAATAATGTCATCTTGGTAAATTTGCAAGATGGTTTTTCTTTGTTCAACATTTCATATGGAATGTAACTTTTGACGTAGAACTTTATCCCATTCTACATCTTGCTGAATAAAATCAATGATTTGAGCAATCGGTTGCAATGGAAACAAGAACAATCGCATGTGATGCATCAAAAAGTAGGCGCATTCACAAAGTCATTTAAACTTGTTTACATTTTTTAAACCAGTCTAAATGTAAGATTTTACATGTTAAACTTGAAGTAGTCCTTCGTTGCGGCACAGCAAGTGCAGTGCCTCTTTCAAATTTTGACATAGAACTACGTCTTTGCGTTTAAGGGGTAAAACCCATATTGAAATTGGTGACGGAAATGACGTTGCACAATGACTTACTTCTACGGTGTTTAGGTTGTTGCCGCACAGTTACTGTACTGCACCCACTGAAAAGCTTTGGGAGAAGTAAGTTCGACAAGTCGAAGTTCGGAACGGATGTTCTTCGAATTGGAATAAGTATGAAAGCAAACGCATACTAAATGTAGCATTTGGATTAAGTTGGAAAATGTCATTTTTAAACTTATGATCCTCAAGTGGCATTCTGCCAGTTCAACGTGCCGCGTTTCTCTTTATTTTTTCCGCCTTATTTGGCGGATTTCCATGCTTCAATGCAAGCACAGTTATGCCAATTTGACTTTTTTTTATTTATTGTTTTTTTCTTTTCTTTCTCCTTTTTTTGTTGTGTTGTTTTGTTCTGTCAAGAGAATATCTAAGCATCAAGAAAGAACAGTTTGGCATCAAGGTACCGGACACAACCTGTGATATTGAGTGGGCACTTGGAGGCTCATTTGGGAGAATCTTTCAATTTCTTAGTAAATATGGCTTGTAACTTACACTAATAAGTCACAGAAAAACGATCTGCCGAATTCTGAGGAATCCAAACCAGGACTTGGGTTCTGGCTTTTTTGTTGGGAGTCTCAAGTGACACAAGGAGTAGTACATCTGACTTGTGGAGTGGCTGAAGCACGGTCAGTGTTCACAATGACCAAATACAGTTCCACATGTCAAATAACATTTCAATTGATTCAAGTGGATACAGTAAGTGAGCCAGTTTAAGTTTGACATTTAGATCTCAGTTGCTGACTGCAGAAGGTTCTTTTGTAAATGTCACACAATTTTGTGCACAAAAAAGCGAATAAAAATTGCAGAGATTAATTTGTCAAAATTGTTCACTAACCATCTGGCTAACATGGTAGCCCATGTCGGCTTGACCATAAATAAATGGCAATGCATTCTGGGCAGCACACAAGCTACAGTTCGCGCCTGGTATCTTGATGGTAAATTCGAACTGTGCATCCCATTCTGCACAAATGATTTTCTAATTCCAGTCCTAATTTGCCTAATATTAGGCTTAAAAATGCGAAATAATGTAAATAAACAACAATATATCAGTAATTGTTGGAATTGACCGTACGTGTTTCCAGAGCGCGCCATACGGCGGCGCTAGTATCGAGAATGGGGATTAACGTTC
>JAQIXU010002315.1:0-12545 GCA_034701245.1 Strigamia transsilvanica
TCTATCTCAATGCGTACTTTCTTTATGATAATAATAAAGTGATTTTAATGACTTTAACGGCGCTCTAAACTACAAACAATAAATCAAAACCATACGCCTTTCGATTAAACGATCATTGTCAGTGGTCAAACGATTGTAAAACTACTGCGACCCACCAATCTGTATATACTAAACACTGGGTTTTCCTAAAACCTGAAATAAAGATGTTTATTTGAAGCTAGTTGCAAAACATGCAGTTAAGTCCTGCCCAAAGAATTATCTATGAGCTTAATGGCGACATCTGGTGGCATGCCACACAATATAAAGCTACTGCTGAGCAAGAATTGTGTTATCAAGCAAGCAGAATGTTATCACGTGTAATACCACCTGTACAAGAAAAGTTCTCGACCATGGAAACCGCTGATTCGACCAATCGAGTAGGCTCGTGGGAAAAATTATCCTGATAATTCTTTCCAGGTCTCCATATAATTACTCGTGGAGTTATCTTACCGAACACCACTCTTGCACTTGTGGTATTACCAGTGATAATTTTTCAGCACGAGTGGTATGCAGTAAGATATGGGCAGGGCCGTTTTATCCATTAGGCCAGGAGTGTCCAACCCACGGCAAGTATCAATGCGGCCCACAAGTTTTACAAATTTCCATAAATTTTTACAAATTTCCAAAGATTTTTACAAATTTCCATAAATTTTTACAGATTTTCATAGATTTTTAAATGATTCTAGTGATTTTTAGAAGTTTTTAATGGTTTTTTTTTAGAGATTTCTAGAGGTTTTTAATGTTTTTTTTTAAAGATTTCTAGAGATTCTTACAGATTTACATAAATTTTTACAGATTTTAATGACAGTATTTGAACTGCGGCCCCAAACACACTCTACTACTAAACTGTGGCCCCGAACATCGAAAAGGTTGGACACCCCTGCATCAGGCCAAGTAGGCACAGTGCCCAAGGACTACAAGCCTTTTAGGGCCTACAATATTTCAATTGAAAAAATTAATACATAGACAGTAAATATTTTACACCGGCACTCTTGTTGCCTGCCGCAACACCAGTAGAGCCCCAACAGGTAAACTTATGCCTCAGTATTAAAAACACCTCAGCATACGCCTTCGCAAAGGTTAGATCTGCAGAGGACCCTGTTGCTAATTCCCTACCTCATTCCAACCCTGTAAAAAAGCTATCTGATTTGGAGTTATGGCACCGCAGATTTGAATGAAAAATCCCAAACTTAGTTTCGTGCTTTCAAAACAATGTACGACAAGGCGTAGGTCTCTGGTAAAACTAGCAGAAAGACTGCCAACGAGAGGCGAATTATCAAAAATTTCAGCCGACCACAAATGCTCTGTAAGTGGTTCCAAACAATTCAAGCGAAATAATGAAGGCAATAGCAAAATGTTTGCAACATGAGCCCAATTTCTCGTTGAGCATACGTGAAGGAAAGACCTTAGTGTGAATGCCAGGCCATTCCAGGTTATAAAGTCGAGAAGGAAATAGCTTTTATTGAACGTTTTAAAGTTAGTTCAAGCTTAATCAGAAAACGAAAATGAAAATTTTATTTTAACTCTAAAAAGAAACAAAAGAAAAAAAAAATTTCTCAGGTCCACCAAATGGACATTCAGGGTTAATTGAGTCGTTTCGTACTCGGTTTGTCTTTTGTTCTCGTCATGATGAACGATGGGCGTTGTTCTTTTACCCAGTTGAAAACGCTAGAAGCAATGTTGGAACCATGTGTTTTATGCTTTTAGAAACGTGACTTTCGTCGAAAGGGGGAGGTTATGAAGGTGGCAACATTCATTCCATGTCGTTTGAATCAAGAAAAGGACTATCGTTTCGTTTCTGAGAGTATTTTCCGAGGGAGGTTTTTTTGGGGGAGTGAGAAAGGAGGAGGATGGTTTTCATTTCTGCTTTATTGCTTGGAAAGAACTCAAATTTCATTACCATCATTTGGGAGAGCCAAGTTGGATTTTCCTCTGTGGTTTTGGAGGTGGGTGCTATCTATTGATCTGGCCTTTTCACATTTAAGAATAAGTGCTTTATTCATATAACCCCGTTCCTTTCACACTTTGCATGGTGCTTGTATAAGTGTAACTAATTGATTCAAGTAATGAAAGGAGGAAAGGAATTGTGCTGCTTTTTTTCCCCATCTTTACAACTTTATTTCTTAGTTTTTTTTTTATTGACTGGGTTGAACCAAGACTAAATTGTTTCCGCAATAGATGCATTATAAAATTGAAATAAACTTAAACGAAAAAAAAGATTTTTCACACACCATTTAACAATTTGCTATACACAAACTCATTTAGTTTGTTTTCACTATAACGCAACTTCAAAAAAAAGCAATGTGCAATTGAGTCACGTAAATTGAATTACGTAAATGCATTACATTCTTAATTTTAATAGTAACATGAATGCCGTTTGCATTGGCATCGCACTATACTAGTAATAACGGCATTTTAGTTAGATCGAGCCGCCATTGTTGTTGAAATCTGCCAACAGGTGGCATTAGAGGTTTTTATGGGCACGTGACCAATGAGTTATACAGCCAATCAAATCTTCCGTTGATCACACATAAACACTCGTTTTTTATTAAATATATTTATTGTTATATTATATTATATTATTATATTATATTATATTATATTATATTATATTATATTATATTATTATATTATATTATATTATTCATTGTTGAATGCATACCTATTTATTTCCCCATGTGAACGTGAATTCACTTTACGCAACAATTTTTTCGATCCGATTGACCCAAGGTGGATTCTCACTTGTAAGTTTATTCGCTTACATTATAGCGAAACGAGAAGCGGTTTGGTCTTGTATCCATGCAATCTAGCATCCAATCTCGTTCGATATGGAGGCCAATCTCCTGCATCGCACAATACGACTGCAAGATAAGATCACATGATTAACTTCACTAGAATAGACTAAAGTTGAGCCTGTTTCAGTTGTGGAATTAAAAGCTGATACACATAAGAATATCAAACCTCCAATTAGTTAATCCGTCGATTTTATCGTTTAATCCAAAAACTCACACGGCGAATGCCCCATCGTTTGGTTTATTACTCTGGCGCATTCATAGAGTTGTTTAAATTTAAATTTAACATGTAAAATCTTACGTTTAGAATCGTTTAAAAAATTTAAACAAGTTTAAATGACTTTATGAATGCGCCTAGTATTTTATCGTAAAAGTTGGATTTTAATTTTCCAGTGCGACAACCACAGTTGCTTTAAGGAAATCAATAGCATGCTGACAATTAGTAGTAGAGATAAGTTGAGATGTATGATAAATAATCATATGCACACAGATTTATGTAAAAGCTAAACTGTATACATTAATTTAAAATTTAATATTTACACATAAAACATTAATCATTTTACATTACAGCATTTCTAGATTCTCTTCATTATAATCTTTATGGATCACTTTTTAGTTCCACGTATACAGTAAACGACACATTTCTTTTCATTTTCATTCTCGAATTCAATTCCCATTAAGCCTTTTATATACTGCGCCAAACCCAAGCGATAATTTGCAAAGAATTATAACTGGAAAAATATAATAAGTTACGAGAGCAAAAGTCATTAACACAAATGGGAAAGAGAAAAAAATTCAATAATTTTTTCCGCATTTTCAAGAAAAGAAAAAAAAGAAATATTGAAGATAATGAATGAGAAAGAGCGATTCAATGTGGTCTCAGTGTTCATGTTCTCCATGATTCCCGCCATAAATTACTAGCAAGGGAGTAAGAAAAGATATGAAGCAACAGCATTACTTCGAACGTTACATGATGAAGGTTAGAACCCCGAGCATTAATTTCTTCATTCACTTCATAGTTCACTTCCAATCCAATCGAGAAAAAAAAATATTTTTTTTGATTTAAAAAAAAAAAACCAAAAAAAAAATTCCTTATGTAAATCTCAATCTCGCTTTAAAAAGTCATAAGGAAAAGTTTAATTACTGATAACGTAATTTAGACGTTGGCGGAATTTATTATGCATTTTTTTACCCCCGTCTCCCGCCAATCAAATGATCATATTCACACGCACCAAAAGGTATACGACGAACATGTAGATTAATTTTTCATGTGCACTTCTAATCATTTAGATGAAAATTAATGCCGTTCTTGGCTTTTTTAATTCATCACTTTGCATCGCCCGAGAAATCTGATACGGGATGAATATTTGAATATTCCAAAAACACATTTTTGGCTTAATTTTTATTTATGTTCAAAAAAAGACCTAGCAATAAAGGTATAGAATTTTTAAACTACATTATTCCCCCTCTCTATATTTTCCTGTCCAATAAACCCATCACAAAAACCTACGTGTTATTTAAATGATGCTAAAAATATAGACAATTAATCAAACCCCGTGACACGAAATGATGTCATCACAGTTGGGGTTTAGTGCAAACGTTATGGACTAAATTAGATATTTCTTTTTCGAGTTAATAATAAAAAATATATAAAAAAAATTAAATCGATTTTTCCAACTTCTTTTATCCATTGTCCCCTATTTTCCGCAAACCGCCCTTTGCATGTAAGTAGCGGTAAAAAATACACAAAAAACCCAAGAAAAAAAAATCCAATTTTTGGAATTAATAAATAAATTGAAAATAAACTTGGTTTACCAGCAACACACGTTGTTGTTCGAGTTTTAATGAAGTTTCCGAACCCTTAATTGATTGATTTCGAAAATAAAAACGGTTTGTGAGTTAAAAAGACTCGAAGGTACAATTAATTCAAGTGCATCGCAACTTAAGAAATGGTTTGTCAAGATGACTCAGCGCCCGGCTTGAGTAGGCCCATGATCTTTCACAAATAGCCCTCATATTTGGAAATTACACGTCCATCTTCCACTCCCTAGTTCAACTCTCCCTTCTCCACCACCTCAGTGTTTTCCTTCTGAAGCTTTGCTTTGCCTTCCCCCTATAGCTATCATTAACATTTCAATAGGCGATTACACACAGAACAAAAGAACAACTCATCTTCTCACTAGTCATGCTGACACTAGGTGTAATTTTCCTCAACTTTTAGTCGTGCTGAACATTAATTGTAAAATTTCCATTACCGCATTCACCTTCATGCACGTTTTCTCAGGCGTTAGCTCCATTAATTTCATTTTTTTTGAAAAATAAATAAAATAAACAAAATAAAATTCACTCATACCTCGTTATACGGCCCCCCTTTATACGGCTTTTCGCCGTAACGGCCTTGTGCCATTATGGCTAAATTTCGATTTACAGCGTAACATTTTCGATATACGGCCAAAAAGACGGGAAATCTCCTGTGTACGTTCCCCTGATTCGTTATACAGCATTTCGCTTTGCGGTCGACTTTCCAGAAACTTATCTTGAGTGTATAATTGATAGCCAACCCTCTCTCTTCCTTATTATACTTCTTTTAACATCCATGACTACGTCACGAAGTTTCACTTCTACTGTGTGGTCTTAGCCTCATACTCTTATGAAAAGGAGGACACAAGTAAATTAAAGAAAAAAAATGTCGTAAATAAAAGAAACATTTTTTTCATTGCAACAATAATACACTGTAATATGATAAATGCATAATAAAAACATTTGTAACATTTTATCATGTCCCATCACACACAACGGATCGGTTCGGTGTCGATCGAATACGGAGAGTTATAGATTAGTCTTCAAATATCGAAAAGGCGGACATGTAGGTGGACACTCTACGAGGGAGGGAGGACAGTTGCTCACCTTATGTATATATATTTTTTTATTTTAAGAAATTTCAAAAATTCAGAAATATAAAAATAAACTTAAACATTTGATAAGTGTTGTGTGCGCACCTTAACTCGAGGAATTTATGAAAAGGAAAAAAGATGATTAAAATTGGCAATTTTCAAAGTGATTACATTTTTTCTTGACTTGAGACGTTAAGAGGCTAAATTGAGTTTCTGTTTTTCTTTAAAAAATGATAAGACACCAAAAAAAAAAAAAGAAAAAAAAAGAAAAAGAAACGTCTACAAAAGATAATTAGACATCATTTTTTCCTCACATAAAATTCCTCATTTGAGTTAAAACACATTACTTTACGGTTTATTACAGTCAGTAAAAAGCTAAAAAATAAAATTAAAATAAAAACAATTAAAATCTCGTCTCATGTTGTTGGTATAAAAATAGCAAATAGTTGCGAGTTACGACGACTGGGACATAAATCATGAACATAAAATAATGATTTTCAACTGTTTTTACAAAGAAACATTCCTTTAATCTTTCCGTAAAATATTCAATGAATTCGAGTTCACCTTTGCACATCACCTGTATGGTGCAATGTACGATAAATATTCAGAAAGCACTGAATTAATAATGTTACTTTAATTAACATGGAAATTACGAGAGAAAGAGAGAGCGAAGAGACGAGTAGTTAGCGGCAAGGGACATTTGAAGCCATGCAGCGACACATCTCCCTAGACCAAGATAGATGTGCACTCGTAAACGGGAAGCTCGCGCCTTTACCTGTCCCTTATTACACCTGACCTTGCTCACCCACCAGGTGGCCTTCTACAAACACACCTGAATCACAATCTTAACTTGTCGCAGTTGTATATTTCATACTTCAAGAGGAAGAAAGGAAATGAGCACAAACAAACCATTTGTTGAGTTTCCTTTGGGCCCCCCTGTGCCCCCTAAACAAGTTCCACCAAAAAAAAATCCAAAAAAAATTGGTAAATTTGTGGATCTCCTTTTTCTGGACGCGTACCGATATCGGTACGCGAATGTCGAGCTACCAGTTCGCGATAAGTGGATTTTGAATAGGATTTTTGATATTTTGTGGAAGAATTTGATTTTTTTTTCAGGAGATTTTGACTGTTTTTAGGATTTTTGGTGTTTGATTTTGTGATTTTTGAAGGGAATTTTAATATTTCACTAAAGTTTTTAATATTTCGGGGGAAATTTTTAATTTTTTGAATGGAATTTTGGTTTTATTTGTGGAAATTATGATATTTTTGGGGAAAATGTTTAATTTTTATGGATTTTTGGTGTTGGATTTTGTGATTTTGTGATTTTTGACTGGAATTTGTGAAGATTTTCAATTTTTTTTGGATTCTTGGTGTTTGACCTACTGGTACGTCACCATATTGTACTCCACTAACAGGTACACCATCTTAAAAAGATTGGGAACCTCTGGTGTAACGTAAACAAGTTCCGAACCGTTTGAACCTCTTCAAGTCTAAACTTGGACCGAGGGGTCGAGTTTGGTCCAGCCTCCTGCATTTTTTCAACCTTCTCCTCGCCCATCTTGGAATTTCTCATTAGCTCTTGTTGTGAATTCCCCAGCTCAGTAATTTTCTCTGTCAAGGTGTTTTATGATTGGCCCTCTATTTTCCCACCGTTTGCCCTTTTTCTCAAGGACCCCGTCCTTTTAACTTCAATTCAAATATGTCACCAACTTAAAAGAGCCAAAGCAAAAAAAAAAAATTCTTTTAAAAAAAAAAATTGAAAAATTTTTCACGCCTTCTCACCAGATTTATTTTCACCTTCAATTTTATTTTCCTCTCTTCAGCGCCCGAATAAAAAAAGCAAAGAAAAAATAGGACAAACCAAATACCAATCTGTTTGAGTAGCAAATCTCTTTGTTCCACACCAAGACTCAATTAAGACTTTTGTGTACAGTATATATTTTTTTATTCTCCAATTGCACTTGTGTTGCATCGAGGCTGCCATAAAACAATTACAAGAACCAACGTAATACCTTAGGCTAAATAACAAAGAAAAAACAAAGAGGAAAGCGAATAAGTAATATTTTTTTATTGCAGAGAAAGGTTAATTATATACTCCGATGTATGTAATGAAATATACTGTTCTTGTAAGGTGGGAAAGAGGAGAAAAAAATTGTTGAACGTACATCAGCATACTTGATAGGAGCATGGAACATTTCCAATACTAAACACTAGGGGGTGATTGCAGTAAACTTATAAATCAAGACTCGAAGTGGGAAAGGGAAAGGAAGGTTTTAAGGGTTTAAACATTGAAAAAGAAGAGTTGTGGTATTGCACATGCTGTTTTTTATGTGATGGAAAGCCACAATTTATAGTTGAGTACCTGCAGGTGGATGGAGTGAGAGGGAGGGGACCAAATTTCGATGCAATCACCTGGTGGACAGAGGAGGATTCAATTTCAATTTCCTTTCCAAAAAAATAAAATAAAATAAAATAAAGTGAAACAAAACTTTAAAAACATAAACTTTGCTACAGAAGAGTACTTTTCCACAAAGCTTTGCAGGCTGCAAGAAAAGGCACGAGAAGTGCTCATTGTGGGCCCTTGACACTTGGGGGCCCAGGGCTTAAGTCCTATTAGCCCCCATGTAGATCCGCCCCTGGTTGCCTGGTGCTCATACAATATTTCAAATATGATGCTAAACGTATAAAAACACTTGAGTTTTCACAGCTATATGCTAGGTTTCGATTTAATCCATAAAAATCGAAACTAACTTTAAAACAAACAGTTACTGCAATTTGATGTGGCTGTGTTTTGTCACTGACCCGCTAAATCCTTCGAAGCGCATTTGGACTTAGTGTCAGCTCGACGTTTTGTTTTTTTTCTTTTTAGACGTAGACACTATCTTGCAAACTGCGGGTCTTGCGATTTCCGCAATGAGCCCAATCGAAATCCGTCCAAAATTCACTTCTTCCTGATCCATTTTTTTTCACCAGATGACGTAACGAGCTATACATTCACTCCAAGACAATTTTTGTTGACCATCTAATATTTTAATGCCAGGCACTCCTGATTAAAAAAGTAATAAACGATTTGAAAAAAAACGTATAAAACAACTATAAAAAACAACAAAACACAAACAGGAATTCAATAACGCAACAATGCATCAAATAATATCTTTTTTTCCCACAAATTTGTCTTGGGAGTGTAAATATCCAAATTTTACCCAAACCTTATAATTGCATTGTATTTTGAAGGTTTCCACTTGGCTAAATTAACGATCTCTTTTCTTTCTTTTCCTTTTTTCCAATATAGGACAATTCACTTGAGCGAGCGATCTCTAATTCCTATTGATGTACAAGTGGAGGTAAGAAGTTGTGCAATTTCCTTTTCTCTTTACACATGCGTGTCAGTCTCGACTGTCATCTTGTCTTTCAAGCTGAACGATGACAAAGGACCAAGTTTAATTTCAAACTATTTTCTGATGTTGGGGGCTCGGTCTCGTCACGGGGAGAATCAATTTGGACTATAGGGGAAGCTCTTGAGGCAAGCAATCATTTCGTGGAACAGTCCAATGGTTTGCACATATGTTGGCAAATTTCTGACTCGCATTTTCTTCATTTTGCTTGGATCATTAACCAAAGGCAGCCGAAATAGTGCAAAAACTATTCATTTTTTATTTACCGCATTTAACTTGTGTTTTTCATAATTACAAAAAAGAAAAGGGGGGAAGGAAAGTCAACAACAAAGCTAGTTTATTGGCGACAAATCTTCACTTGATTTATCAATGTTTTAAAAGAAAGTGCAAGTAAATAGAAAACATGTGTGGACATTAAATAGTAAATTCCACACACTTCAATTCACAGTTGAAGCAATCTTGTAACAAAACCCGCATGCAAATGGCTAAAAATAAAAACAAGTTGGAATTCCTCGATGGATTTATAAAGTGGTTAAGAAAAACAAAATCCAATTCACATGCGCAGTTTGAACGAGTTGGAAATAATTTAATCTAAAAAATGGATTATAATCTATTGCATGAAAACCCCTAGCATGTCGTGCCGTATTACCTTGCCGCTAAATTGCCGGTAAACCACGTTTTTACCGTATTTCCGCCAGTTTTTACTTGATATTTCCAAAAGTTGGTAACTTCAGTTATAGCGGCTTGCTGCTTTAATAAAATGTATACTCGGAAACATAAAAAACTTCTAATGTCCAATTTTGCGAACAAATCGGTCTTATGAACACCCATGTCCCCCAATTAGTTCAGATAATCGGCGCTCTACTGTATTTTAAATCGCTCCATTTTACATGTTTTTCTTCTTTATGTGCATTTAAATACAACAAAAAAATATTTCTATCCTCCCAGCTGATTACCCCCACACTATAGAAACACGACTCTCCAAGGTTAAATCTCTTCAAACAACAAACAGTCTGTCTTTGTTTTATTCCATCAATTCTCTGACTTGCTTCTCAAGTTCACCATCACCAACACCACTTGCCAATCAAATTTAATCCAGCAATCCCCTTTCCTAGCGGATTAAAACCTACTGTGGCTTCTTAAAGAGGGAGCTGGGGTCAATACATGCAAAATGAGTTAACTGAGCGCACCCCATACAAGTGGCTATTCAACTGTACAAGTCTGGAGACTTGATCCTGCATCTTTTATGATTCGAGGAGAATAAAGTGGCTTTCCTGTGTTTGCTTTGGACTAAGAATCTTCTATTCTGTAGCTAACGAGTTGCTGAATATGGTCAAAACATAATAGAATGCTGAGATGAAAGCAAAACAAATGCTAACTACTCATGTGAAAAAGGAATTTTTAAAAGCGCCTGTCTTGGGGTCTGCATGGCGATGTTTTTGACCTTAGTAAACTGTGTGGAGATGAGAAATGATATTTTAAAATGAAAGAGTTTTTGTACAGTTGTTTTTGAAAGCTTGCTGGGAGGTAAGGAAGCATCAGACATGAGAAATGAAAATCTGTCAGAAAAGTTTGTAAAGGTTTAGAGAGAAGCATTGTTGTGTAAAGAAAATTTAGCTTTAATTCCTTAGCAATTCCGAACGTCTTTAATGTAAGGAAATATACGTCTTAAAGAAATTTAGCCCAAATGAACGTAAAATAAGTGTAAATGTACATAACGACGGGTATATATATCCTAACAACTGTAAATTTACCTCAAATAAATGTAAATGATTGAAAAAAAGTGTAAATGATTCGAAAAAAGTGTAAATAATTCGAAAAAAGTGTAAATGATTCGAAAAAAGTGTAAATGATTCCAAAAAAAGTGTAAACAATACCTAAATACGTGTAAATGGTTCCAAAAGTGTAAACCATTTCCAAATAAGTGTAAAAATAAGTGTAATCTACATAAAATGTGTAACCGACACAGTGGGCATGCGCACGACATTTAGACAACAAAACATACTTAACTGCAAGTTAAACATGACTTCATAAAAGCGCCTGGTGGGTAAATGCTCATCAAATAAGTGTAGAGGTGTACACCTCATGAATACGATAATTCTTCGCTTACCCTTGTTTTACAACAAATTCATAACCTTTAAAAATTCATTATTCATGTAAATGTAATGTCCAAATGGGCACAAGCACTGTGATGACACAGAGAGCACTGGCATCTTCCTTTATCTCACGTGAGGCGAAGATAATTTATTCATTGAACTGTCAAGAAATATTTACTCAAGGCCCGAAAGCGCTGCTCCAGGTTGCAAATTAATTCCACCTCATCTCGGTGTCAATAAAAACACGCCTCGCTGCACAATTAATCCTATAATCGTCAATTTTATTCCATATTTTTTCCAAAAACAAAATTAATTTAATTTATATTTTTTTTCTCTTACTCACTCACGTCAAATCAATCACCCCTGGAGAAAGAAAGTAAAAAAAATTCGCCAAACCTAATATAAAAATAAAAAAAATTAATTCGATGCCCTAGTGACAAAAAACGAAGTCAAGATGTAGAATTGGTGATGTAATTTAAAATGGCGCCCCTTGTGTGTTGAGGTCGGAAGCTTGTTTACATTGAAACTCAGTATATACAATCTATGTTAGATGGACCTCATCTGTCACTGTCTTCGTTTCTTGTAGATCCACTTTCTAAGCAAATCTTCCACATCCCAATGGTATTATATTTATATTTTTTTCCTTTTAGTTCTGTATAAGCCTTGAAATATCGACCGTAGAGATAAAAAGTTTAGACATAAAAGTTACATATATATCGAAATTTGGAGCGAATCAATCGAGTTGTTACATCTGATGTTCCGTCACCGAGTGATAATTGAACATCATGAGTGTTGACACACGTCAGATGATGTCCATCAAATCCAATCTCTAAGCAGATAGTGTCTGAAAGGAGGGGGGCATAATTTTGTCAGACATTTGCAGACAATTTTGAAAATTTGTGAAATTGGAAAAGTCAAAGCTAAGAATGAAACATTTAAGTGTAAATCGGTTTATTTCACTGTAAAATGCTGACCAATAGGGCCGTGCGATTATTTTTCAATGTGAATATGAATTCGGTATGGCCGAAATATTCACATTATTGCGAACTATTGCACAACATCAGCGATATATTGCAAAATATTGCACAAAACTGCAAGGGAATGGTCATGGTCTCCTGAATCATGTTTGAAAATCTTTTAGCAATCGTACTTTTGCAAATGTTGCAATTTCATTACAAATTGCGATAAATTTTGCAAATTTCATTACAAATTGCGATAGATTTTTGCAAATTTCATTACAAATTGCGATATATTTTGCAAATTTCATTACAAATTGCGATATATTTTGCAAATTTCATTACAAATTGCGATATATTTTGCAAATTTCAT
>JAQIXU010002316.1:0-12540 GCA_034701245.1 Strigamia transsilvanica
TGTCACCCCTTGTAATGGAGTCACCCGGTGCGGCTTGCACCCCCCGCACCCCCCTAGTGACGCCACTGCCCTTTAGAATCGGTGGGCTCTGGCCAAAGGTCCCCTAGCTTAGGGGTTAAAAGCAAAAATCATTGGAAATCATTTAAAGCATAGAAGCACAATAATGAAAGAATGTGTCGGCTATCAATTATAGAAACATGTTACTTTGTTTTATTTTGTTTACTGTATTTTGTTTTGTTTATTTTATTTTATTTCGCTCATTTCATTTTAGGAAATATAGCTCCCATTATCATGACTCAACTGTGTGTGGTAATAATGATCGTAATTGCAACGTTTGATGAAAATACAGTCAATGCCACAAAACTAAACCAAATAAAGTAAAAATGAAATAAGAGGTTTGTACAGTCAATAAAGGCAAAAGTATAAAAAAAATAAACAAAAAATTCCAGATGACACAATAGGAGATTTTTCTTGTTCCAAACATGAGACTCTGCCACAAAATGAAGTCCATTTCCAAGATAATACATCTAAGCAAGATAAATCTCTCAGAAATGTAAAATATAATACATTTTAGGCAAAATCCATTATAATTAAGAGTAATAGACATGCCCCAACGGCATTATCTCATTTGCACATTTGCTGTAGTTGCACAAAGCAAACATGAGCAAAACAAAAACTCTCAGTTTGGAAATCAGGATTTCCATTATTAAAAGTCACCTTGAAAAAAAGAGCAGCAGAGAAATAGCCAAACACATACACATAAGCAAGACAGGTGTGTTAAACACCATTAATCGCCTTAACCTTCCCTGTACCACTCTAGGGTCAAACATGACCCACAAAAGATGTGATGGGAGGGAAAAGAAATATGAAGAATAAAAACACTCAACACAATAATTTGGAATAAGACAAAACAGACTAATTAAATTAAAATTATATTAAAACAAATAAAATGAACAAAATAAAATGAAATAAACAAAGTAAATGTTGCAACTTCGATAATCATTTTTTCACACTTTTTGGTGTGCATATAATTGGTTGATTTGATTATATTTCCACCAAATGTTGCAATTATGATCATTATTACCACACACAGTTGAGTCATGCTAATTGGAGCTATATTTCCTATATATTGTGCAGCATTAACTTCAGAAAATACAGTTTCCCAAAACTAACCAACTATAACCAAGCAAAAGCTCATAAAGCAAAAGCCAACCGACATATTTGTATCCAGTATCCAAGTGAAAACTTAGGTAAGTTTATTTAGATTGCAATAGAATTCATTAAATGAAAACCTTTGCCAACCAATTCCAACCTATTTTTCCGTTTCTAGCCAACATTGCTTTTCATTAAAAATATTTCTCATCTGTTTCAGTCAGCAGTATGAAGATGTACCTGTTTCTTTTTGCTTTTCTAATGGTTCTGGGGTTGAACGAAGTGGCTGCAGGTTGTCGTTGGGATGGAAGTGCACCGTTTTGCAGTGGTAGTTGTGAGAACAATGAGCATGCCTGTTTAACAAGCGGATCTGGTGATGGTTCGACATGTTATAAGGGGGAAAAGAAATTCTGTTGTCCCAGAGAACTTTCCTGTTTTCATATTACCGGTACTGGATAAATGTAATAACTGTACACATTTCAGTATTTGTATTATGTAACTCAAAATAATTGACAAATAAAAATTAAAAGATAAATGCAGTGGCTTTTTTAAGCTTCATTTTGAAACACTACTTCCGCAGCAAGTGAAATAATTCCTCTTGCATTTACCTTTATAAAATAGTTTAAGTGGAAAAAAAAAATAGCTGAGCTAGATTTGTAGCTATTTTACATTCTTATTTAAGCGTCGACTTAATTTTGAAGACTTCAATACATTCTGGGTTCTCATTTGACTGAATAACTCGACAGAAAAGATTCTGCAAGAGAAAATTTCAGAGCTGAAATGAATCTTTTCTGTTGCTGGTTCCTACTTGTAACTGGCAGAAAAGTGGTCAGAAAATTGGATAGAAAACTTTTGTTCCGAACAAAATACTTACATTATGAATTTGTTGGACCTTTTGTTGGATAGAATTGAGATTTGTGCAAATGGGTAAAAAGCATAACAAAAAGTGTTTATTAAAAAGAAAGAAAAAAACCTACCGTAGGGGGATTACATATTCGCATCTTATTGGATGCTGGATGCTGCGCACACGCGCGCCATCCGATCGCCTGGCGGTCATTTATCAGCTAAACAAACAATTATTGATAATGAAAGTTTGCATAGCAATCCTTTTTGGGGTTATTATAGAAGTAAACCTGCAAGCAGACCAAACAACCACCACGAGTATGAAAACTTATATTTTTGTTGGAAATCATTTCTTAGTTTGTGTATCTTTTAATCAGGGTGTCCTAACAAAAGCAATTCTTCAACTCAATGTGTTGCATGCAATTCAAGTGCTGACTGCACAACTGGCAGAATGTGTTGCCTTCAATGTGTTGCAGAATGTGTCAAATGTTGTGTAGTAACAGTTATTTTTCAGGCGCCACCAGTAAAATTGCAACCAAGGTAAATATTTTAACAAAATGCTTTAAGTTCTAAATGTTTGGTTCCGATCTATTTCAGACTATAACACGTTGATAACAAATTAATTTCACTTTTACAAAACCTGAATAAACAATATTAAATGATAAATAAAAATAAATCCATCTCTGGAACCATTACATCCAACATTTTTCATGATTATGTAACAATACTGTATGTACGTAAGTATAAGCATCTGTAAAACACCTTTCTTAAAGACTCAATCTTGCATTTGCACCAAGAGCTAAGAAAACCACAGAAAACCCAGTTGGAGGCAGATGGTAGGTAGCATATACCCTTGTCCTAGAAACATTCTGGATTCTGCTGTACATCTGTGGTCATAAAAATCTTCCCTGCCTAGCTTCAAACCAACGTGCAGAATGAGCGTTGTTAGCTATGTCCAACAAACCATTTTGGAAAAATTTGGAAAGAAAAAGGAAGTTTAAAGATCAAATTAGAATGAAAAGGAGAGGACATTAAATATTTCGACACAATGGCCAAGGTTGTCACCAGCAGATGAAACCAGAGGAGAATAGCCACTAAATGGCTACCAAACCAATATCGGACCGGGCTAGTTGTTCACTGGCAATCAGCACAACCAAACCATACAAAGAAAGAAATCTATTGGGGAAGACTAGATAGTATTAAATAGGCCAACAGTGGGCTTTTCACCATTGAAGATGAAATTCAAGAGTGGCAGACATATTTTAAAAATAGTGGATACCCAGCTCACATCATCAAAAAATGGAGCAGCAACTGGATTGAAAGAAGAAGTGAAAAAGCACCAAAGGAACAACAGGATATCAAATATCTCAGCAGCATTTCTAACATCTGCAAATCGGCTGCTTTTGTTTCCAATAATGCCATAAACAAAACATCAAACCAAATCAAAATTGAGCGCGTAAGATAGAATTACAAAACAAAATGTATTAAGCAAATACAAATTGCTTAATAACACATTGTCAGCAACACCTAGCAGATGTATAAGGACCATGTATAAAACCTATGTGGTAATAACAGTGTTGCACTAACAATGAAAACCACAATAGGAATTCTGCTGTGTGTAGTTATTGTTGCACTGCTGCAGGTCCCTTTGGATGCTCAAACAACCACAAGTAAGTGAAAGGTTCAATTTTATTTATGTTATGTGCTAAACTTATCTTTCACAGGTTGCCCAAATATTGCGCTGACAAAATGGTGTGTGCGCTGCACTTCGGCAAATAACTGTGCCGGTGGTGCGATCTGCTGTCCAAATGGAAATAATGATGGTCGTTTGTGTTGTATGAGAGCAATTATTACTAAAATAACAACAACAAAAGCACCAGCCCGTCCAGCCCCCGCTCCTGCCAAACCAGCCCCTACTCCTGCTAAGCCAGCCCCCACTCCTGCTCGTCCAGCCCCCACTCCTGCCAAGCCACCCCCCACTCCTGCCAAGCCAGCCCCCACTCGTGCCCCCACTCCAGCCCCCACTCGTGCCCCCACTCCAGCCCCCGCTCCAGCCGGTCCAACTGAAGATCCTTTCGGACCAAGCAGGAGACGTCGCCAAGCCGAAGCCAGTACAAGAACTCTTTACTTGATAATTCAGCCAACACTAAATATAAATCGATCTGATTTAATTTTGCATTATTTTATAGATCCAAAACCAGGAATTTGTCCATCAATGAGTGGCCCATGGTGCGGAAGTTGTACTTGGGATTCTGAATGTCGTGGGATGCAAAGATGTTGTCCTGCTGGTTATTCTGGAAGAAAGTGCTGTTTTGCTGTACTGCTTGACTGAACAAATATCATCATGTCAAATATCATTCAAGTCTTAAGCTATTAAAGTAAACATCTCAATTTACGTGCACTTTATTCATACCAGTTCCTTTTCATTTATGACTAATCAAAATTTTACTGCTTTGAGCGTTAACTGATGATCTTCCCATCCGCCATGTTTTCAGAATTGGAGTTGTTGGGCGCGTATGGAAGTAGGCGCCATCTGTCGCCGCAATGCTGAAACTTGTTGTGGACAATTGGCGAACAACTGACATCTCGCGTTTATATTTTCAGTGGGACATTTTAGGGTTGAACGAAGTGGCTGCAGGTTGTCGTTGGGATGGAACTGCACCGGTTTGCCATGGTAATTGTAAGGGTGATGAGTCCTCTTGTCGACATAGCAAATTTGGTGATGGTGCTACATGTTGGTCCTGGCAAAAGGTTCGCTGATGGTCCAAAATTAGTCGGATAATACGGAACTAGCTGGCCAGTTCATCCTATCGGATGAACATTTTTCTAAGGGAACGGCAAGCAAAATCCATCAAAAAACAACAAAATTCTACATAAACTGTCAAACATTGATTAAAATTGTGAAAAATTAGCAAAAAACAAACAAAATTGAAGAAAATAAACTTAAAAATTGGCCCAATAATGTCTAAAATTAAGTAAATACGACCAAAAATTCACGCCAGTAGAAAGAGCGCGAATTTCTGATCGGAAACATTTAAAAAAAAAACACTTAATCCCTTCGTTTTTGGCATACAACACAAAAATCCAATGATATTTGCTCGTATAATTTTTGAATTTGAGTAGGATCGAGCCTTCATTGTTGTTTCCACTTTTTCGCCGGCGCCATCTCGGGATATTGATGCCAACTCTTGCAAACCGTAAACAATACCGCTTTGAATTTGTATTGTTAAAACTTGATATAAATATTGATATCTATCCCGATATCAGTGCATAAATTATTAAAAGTAGCCTACACCAAATTTTTTTTCGAGGGCTACAGAATGCACTTTTTGGATTCGAAATCCGTCCGGCGGTTTCGGAGGAGATCCAATCGTGACTCACTCACACACAGACTCCTCACGATTAAGTGTATAGATAGATGTCGGATAAGCGAAGGCCTGATAAGCAAGACTGTACTGTACAAACTTTGAATTCAAAGCTAAATTGGATTTTCTCTTTCGGCTTAATTCCACCTAATTTGTCCAAAAATGTGCTATTTAAGCCAATTTCCTGCTAGTTACTTAATAGCTCATTATTACTGAAATAACAGCAACCCCCAACTACAGCACCAACACCAACACCACTTTCACCACCAACAACACCTCAACTGCCACTGGATAGACGATAAGAAAAAGCCCCGATCTAGCCAGGACTGACATCTCGCGTTTATATTTTCAGTATGACATTTTAGGGTTGAACGAAATGGCTTCAGGTTGTCGTTGGGATGGAACTGCACCGGTTTGCCATGGTAATTGAAAAGGGTGATGAGTCCTCTTGTCGACATAGCAAATCTGGTGATGATGCTACATGCTGGTCCGGGCAAAAGGTTCGCTATTGGTCCAAAGAATCGCAATGTGGCGATAAATAATCCTGAATTTGCTCTACAAATGTAATATCTGTACACATTTCAGTATTTGTATTCTGTAACTCAAAATAATTGACAATCCTGGAATGTGCAAGGACATTGACTTTGTGTAATCGCGTTCAATGTAGAACATCGTACTTCGTATCCATGATGGAATATCAACATTAGAGGTCGAGTTTAATGGTTTGTAGACATTTTAAATAATTTTATCTGTTTTTTTTTTTCTTGGAAAAATTTGAGAACTGGATTGTATTCATCTATTTGAAGATAATGTAATGTATCTCAGATTTGCCTGTTGGTAATAATATTTTAGTCTTATCCATAAATTCTATTTGAATTATGGCCAAAACAAACAAATCAATAAAACCATTCAAATATCTTTCCACAGCAATAAAATTAAGGATGTATTCTACTGAGCAACTAATAAAAATCAGAAGTAATTTATCAGCTAAACAAATAGTTATTGATAATGAAAGTTTGCATAGCAATTCTTTTTGGGGTTATTTCGGAAGTATACCTGCAAGCAGACCAAACAACCTTGAGTATGGAACTTGTATTTTTGTTGGAGATCATTTCTTAGTTTGTTTATCTTTTAATCAGAGTGTCCTTACAAAAGCAATTCTTCAACTCAATGTGTGGCATGCAATTCAAGCGCTGACTGCACAGCTGACAGAATGTGTTGCCTTCAATGTGTTGCAGAATGTGTAAACTGTTGTGTAGTACCAGTTATTTTTCAGGCTCCACCAGTAAAATTGCAACCGAGGTAAATATTTTTACAAAATGCTTTAACTCCTAAATGTTTTGTTCCAATCTATTTCAGACTATAACGCGTTGATAACAAATTAATTTCACTTTTACAAAACCTGAATAAACAATATTAAACAATAAATATAAAAAATCCATCTCTGAAATCATTCCATTCAACATTTTTCATGATTATTTAACAATATATAAGTATGTGTAAGCATCTGTAAAACACCTTTCTTAAAGACCCAATCTTGCATTTGCACCAAGAGCTACAGTCTGCGCCCGGTAAATTGGGGCCAAATTCGAACTGCGCATCCCATTCTGCGCAGACGATTTTTATTTATTTATTTATTTATTTAATTAAGACACACTCCAAAGGAGTAATTACAAAATTTCGGAATTGGTTTGTTCGTTCATGATGTGTTCGTGGAGGCGATGGTGGAAATGACGGCAGTGAAACCGACACTTCGCATCGGAGCAATCGAAAATGGTGGCACGAATCGCGAGTGGGAGGTCGTTCCAAGCGGGAGTGCAGCGGAGGGGGAACGAGTTTAAGTGCACCGCGTGGGGACGGGTGGAAGTCTCGAACCGATAGCACCTGGTTATTCTAGTGGCCGCGTCGGAGTGGAAGAGACTCGAAACGGCGTGCATCGGGTGGTGGGAATTGCGAAGAGCGTCCGCAAGAGCGGACAGGTCGTGTAGACGTAAGAGGTTTGCCAGTGTCCGAATCCGGTGACGGTTGCATTCTGGAGTTACTCGTGTCCTCGGCGGGATTTTGAACGCCGAGCGAATCATGCGGTAATATGCGGTTTGAGGGGGATTTTAAATCGATGGGGGCAGGAATTCCAGACCGCCGAGGCGTAGGCCAGGGTCGGGTGAACCTTGGACCGGATATAGGTGGAGAGTTCGTGAAGAGAGAGGATGCGGCGGAGTCGTTTGACAATGAAAGAGGTTCGAAGCAGAAAGGAAGTCAGCTTCTGGATGTGGAGCCCGAACGTCAGGTGGGAATCGAAGTTAACGCCGAGGATGGGGACAGAGTGGGTGGGGAAGGAGGGACAGGAGGCCGGGCGACTGAATGAGATTGTAGTGGTTTTCAAATTCCAGTTTTATATTTAGCAAGATTAAGCATAATATTCAGCCAAATAATGCTAAACAAATGAAAGAAAACAACAATATTTCAGTACCATGCCATAAATTACCGTAAATAAACAACAATAGTTGTTTATTTACATTATTTCGCATTTTTAGGCCTAAACATTAGGCTAAATTAGAACTGGAATTCGAAAATCGTCTGCGCAGAATGGGATGCGCAGTTCGAATTTGGCCCCAATTTACCGGGCGCAGACTATAGGAAAACCACAGAAAACCCAGTTGGAGGCAGGTGGTACCCTTGTCCTAGAAACAATCTGGATTCTGCTGTGGCCACACTTAAGTTTAATCAACCACAATGAACATAATCAGTGAACGAAAAATCTTGCCAGCATTGTGAAATGAATGACGTCTTAATAATAACGTGCAGGGCTGCTCCTGCACAAAGGCCACAGCAGAAAATTGGTAGACTTTTATGCAATATGGGGGTGCTGAAATACAAATTTGCATGAAGGCGCCCTCTATAAATTTAGTGTAAAAATTAAATAAAACTAAACACAACTACCCTAAAAATTGTTCCTAAACAGCTAAGGGTTTATACCAACATGGTATAATTTTTCCTTAAGTTAAGACGGAAGTGACGCAACAGTGTGGTAACGGAACTAACGCAACAGTGTGGTAACGGAACTAACGCAACATTGTGGGAGAAACACAAATGGAGACAACAAGTGGGAGAAAGAATAATAATCGATGTTCAATAAACCAAAGATGTGATGGAAGGAAAAGAAATATGAAGAATAAAAACACACAAAACAATAATTTGGAATAACACAAATAAACTAATTAAATTAATATTAAATTAAAATAAATAAAATGAACAAAATAAAATAAAACAAACAAAGTAAAATAAAATAAGCAACATGGGCTTCTATGCGTTAAATGATTTCCAATGCTTCATTGTTTTTAACCAGGGCCGGATTAAGGGAGGACGTTTTTATGTCACTGCTGGGCGCCCAGTTAGCTTCTTAGGGACAATAGTGCCAGACTCCATAACCCTAGCATTACAAATTTAAAAACAATTATTTCATTATTATGTTGAAATTTCACCAATTTGTTATCAGTCGAAAGAGTATGACAACAGTAATTGAGATTGAAGTCAAAGAGATTTCATGAACGTTTTTTCAAAATTTTTTAACCTAATATTTTTTTTATCGTTTCTTATGATGTCGGAATAAAATACACAAAATTTGAGAAAAAAAATATAAACACTTTTGTGGAACATGCTTGACCCTTGGTTGGTACAGGGAGGGTTAAAGAGATTAATGGTGTTTAACACACCTGTCTTGCTTAGGTGTACGTTTTTAGCTATTTCTCTGCTGCTCTTTCCTTCACGGTGACTTTTAATAGTAGGCGCATTTATAAAGTCATTTAAACTTGTTTAAATATTTTAAACCAGTCTAAATGTCAAATTTAACATGAAAAATCTTACATTTAGACTGGTTTAACAAATTTAAACAAGTTTAAATGACTTTATGAATGCACCTAGTGAAAATTTCGATTTCCAAACTGAGAGTTCTTGTCTAATTACTCATGTGCAAATGATGTAACACCGTTGGAGCATGTCTATTACCCTTACTTATAATAGATTTTGCCTTAAATTTATTATATTTTATATTTCTGAGTGATTTTTCTTGCTTGGATGTATTATTTTGGAAATGGACTTCCATTTTTTGGCAGAGAGTCATGTTTGTAACAAGGAAAATCTCTTATTGTGTTCTTTGAAATTTTTTGTTGATTCTTTTTAGACATTTGCCTTAATTCACTGTACAAACCTCTTATGTTGTTTTTACTTCATTTGTTTTAGTTTTGAAATAAAAAATTAAATCGATCAATGGTTTTTAATTTTTAGAGCTGGTCTGACTGAATTACGATCATTATTACCACACACAGCTGAGCCATGATAATAGGACCTATATTTCCTCAAATAATGAACAAAATAAAATAAAATAAACAAAATAAAATACAGTAAATAAAATAAAACAAAGTAACATGTTGTTTATATAGTTGATAGCCAACACATTCTCTTCTTTATTGTGCTTCTATGCTTTAGATGATTTCCAATGCTTCACTGCTTTTAATCAGGGCCAAATTAAGGGGTCGGCCAGGGGACCTTTGCCCTGAGCCCAACAATTCTAAAGGACCATTCTGTCACAGACAAAAATATATTTTTTCTTATTTAAAACGCAATTCTTAAATTTAATAATGCCCTTTTCCACATTTAAAGTGCATTATTTCACTGTAACGTGCAGTAGGTGCATTTACAAAGTGATTTAAACATCTTTAAATCTTTTAAACTAGTCTGAATATAAGATTTTATGTGTTAAATTTGATATTTAGACTGGTTTAAAAAGTATGGTCTTAGACATATGCTCTTAATTTAATTTGTGTGGATTTTCAGTAAATGTTGCAACTTCGATAATCATTTCCCCGCACTTGCTGGTGTGCATATAATTGCTTAATTTGATTATATTTCACCTAAATGTTGCAATTACAATCATTATTACCATACACAGTTGAGTCATGAGAAAATAAAATCTTCAGATTAAAATGAATTTTTCTCACCAAAAACACATTTTTTCGCATGCCAATTCATCTTCTTTTGTTTGGAAAAGTTGTGACAATGTCAGTTTTGTTATTTTTGGTCTAGGGAGGTCTTCTTGCATTTCACACTTGCTGGTGTACAGTTAACTGCTCAATTTGAGCGATTTCCACCAAATATTGCAATTGCAATCATTACTACCACACACAGTTGAGTCATGCTAATAGCAGCTATATTTCTTATATATTGTGCAGCGTTAACGTCAGAAGGTACAGTTTTCCAAAACAAACCAACTATAACCAAGCAAAAGCTCATCCCACTGGCATATTTGTATCCAGTATCCAAGTACCTAGGTACCTAGTACCTAAGTAAGTTTTTTTTGGATTGCAATAGAATTCATTAAACGAAAACCTTTTTCCAACCAATTCCAACCTATTTTTCCGTTTCTAGTCAACATTGCTTTTCATTAAAACTATTTCTCCTCTGTTTCAGTTAGCAGTATGAAGATGTACCTGTTTCTTTTTGCTTTTCTAATGGTTTTGAAGTGACTGCAACGTGTCGTTGGGATGGAACAGCACCGCATTGCAGAGGGTCTTGTAAGAGCAACGAGCGTCATTGTAACGACGGCAAAACTGGTGATGGTGCTACATGTTGGTATGGGACTAAGTCTCGTTGTTGTACCTCAATAGCAGAGTATTAAAAATACTGGATTTGCTGATAAATGTAATAACTGTACACATTTCAGTATTTCAATTATGTAACTCAAAATAATAGACAAATAAAAATTAAAAAATTAATGCAGTGGCTTTTTTAAGCTTCATTTTGAAATACTACGCGCTTGTATCGCGAATATTTATATCGCGAAACCGAGGAATCGCGAATTTCGCGGTTCTTTGGATGCGGAATTTGTACCGTGAATCAAGTTAATGGATTTTAGATATTACTTGACATTTAGAAATTTTTTTTTGTTTTGTTTGTGAATTGGTTTGAATTTGTTTGGTTGGATTTCATGAAATTAGAATTTTTTTTTCGGTAATTGGATTTTTTTTTTTGGGAACATTTATTTTTTGTGATGTTTTTTGTTGACTTTAATATACATTTAGATCGTTGGAAATTTTCGGTAATTTATTTTGGCTATTGGATTACTAATTGAATAAATGTGCTAGGAGTTCGCCTTACGCGATTGTTTGTTTTTCAAAAATTTCGGTTTTCAAAACTTTTGGTCGAATAAAGTGTGTAAAATCTCTACGCAACCGATTGGTTTATAAATATTTCTTTAGTTTGGATAGCTTGAACATTTGTGTTGTGAGCGATTTCTCTCACGCAGGGACTTTAAAACGCAGGCAGTGTGTTAAGTTTTGGTGAACGCTCAAACTAATGAGCTGTTAGATAAATAAAAATTGTCGTACCGTCGTTTTTCGCAAGCACCTTCCTTGTACACTGTCGGCGTATCCATTCCATCGAGGTTCGAGATCGTTTGGCACTCATATTGTAGAATTTTGATTGTTGAATGTTGACTGTTGAGGATTAATGCAGTTGAGTTGAAAAAATGGCGTCCATTCAGACCGACAGGAAACACTGTCTGGCTGAGCACATGACTTTCTCGTCGTGCGCATGCGCAATGCAATTGTCATCTACTACTGACAGGCGCCAGATTCGAAATGGTTTACGAATTTTGTTAGTTTTACCCGATAGTTGTGAATTTTGATTGATTTTGATCAATTCCGATTGTAATTTTGGGGTTTCGGGATTTGTTTCAACATTTGAAGTTGAATGCTTGATTAAGAAGTCAAGGAAATTGGTTGACATCATTTTGTCCCAAATCCTCAAACCAAAGGGGAAAAAGGAAAAATGCAATGTGATACAATAAAAATCTTTTTTTTTATAAACTTTTGAACGTTTTTGCTAGGATTAAATTTTTTTTTGATATGGCAATTGAATTCAGTGTACTAATAATTTATTAATTCTTGTACGTCTCCATATAAACATTATTATGAACTCTGAAACAGCAAGATTGTTTTTGAAGTGTGGTGACCTCGAGAGCCCCAAAATGGCTTCTCGAGTGTTCACGGTATTTCTCCTGAAAATACTAAATAATATTCTCGTAATATTATTGTCTGGAGGCTTATCAAGTGGCACACGCCAAGTGTCAAGTCTCCTCCCCTGCGTAACCAAGGGCAACCCCCTTGTTACACTTGCAAACCCT
>JAQIXU010002317.1:0-12538 GCA_034701245.1 Strigamia transsilvanica
TTATGATGTGACATTCGGGAAGGGGCCCCGCATTTAATATTTTCCCGAGGCCCCGCAAAACCCACAGCCGGCCCTGATGCTCGTCTACAGGCTGAGAAACCAAGTTTCTTTCTCGATTTTTCCTCTTTCCACATCAGTTCTTTTCCTGTATTTGTCCTATAGTCGATGTTCGTCATCCGGTGTTTGTTTTCCATACGGGAAGTATGGAGTGACTAACACAAAGGGACACGATTTTCTTAAATAATAATATTTATTTTTTATTATTAATCAAATTTATTCCACAAAATTGAGGCATTGGGCAGATAAAATCATATAATAATTGAGTTTTCCAAATTTTCGAATATTTCCCAGTTTACTTATGTAATAAGTATACAAGA
The DNA here is from genome assembly GCA_034701245.1 of Strigamia transsilvanica. Classification (NCBI taxonomy): domain Eukaryota; kingdom Metazoa; phylum Arthropoda; class Chilopoda; order Geophilomorpha; family Linotaeniidae; genus Strigamia; species Strigamia transsilvanica. Next base: position 378 of record JAQIXU010002317.1, read on the forward strand.
AATGAACTAGAAACTAGAAAGATTAGTCCCGTATGAGGGAAACAATCAAAATGAGTCGTCGTTTTTCATTTTATTTTTTTCCAAAAGGAAAATAAGCATTTTCTAACCTTGGAAAAATATTCGGATGAAAATATCCCATTAAATATAAAATTTCATAATTTGCGTTTTTTACTATTTCAAAACTCTACTGGGAACTCGAAATAGTTCAAAGATGACGTCATATCTGTGTATCTGGCGCATGTAAACAGCCAAAATGGGAGGAGGCGATCAGTATCTATCAGAATTCGAGAAAGTACGTTACCAATACCAGATAAACACCTCTCTAATAAATATTTTGTAGGATTCCTTTGACTCTAAACAATTCGTTGAACGATTTCAGGCACATTTGGACAAATCTGTGATACGAAATTTCATCCAGTTACGGCTCGATCAAAAATCGAGATTACTCAACATGAATCTCAACTACAAGCAATAAAAATATCATAATTCTGTCTTTATTATTTATGTATCAAACATCTCGAACTGATAAAATAATAAAAGCTTATAAAGATTTAAATTGGCCGCCATTATTTCCGGGATGACGTCATCTATTACCACCATCCGCGCAGCAAAACACGAGCTCACTCGCTATTGGTTAATCACAAAATTAATTCTTAATTCATAAAAAAATAACAATTTAATCAATATTTAGAAAAGATTATCACCAATAATCCATTTTATTTATTCTAATCTAAAAAAAAAAAAAAATAACAATTATTCATTCATTCATTCATTTATTTTTAACGAATCAGACGAGCGGCCGCCATGATAAAAGCCAAAATGGAGGCCGAAATTCCTTTCGAAGCGATGTTATTCACTTATATTGCATGCAGATCGCTGTGGAGTATATAAACGAGGTATTTTGCACGAAAATCTTTTGAATATAACGTTTAATTAGAGCGCTGGAGTTGGGCGACATTGCCGGCAGCCGGCCGTTCAAAAGGCGAAACGAAAACAAGTGGACGGTCAGCACGACCCTGGAACACGAGGAAAAAGCGAAAAAGAGAAAAGATAAAGAGATGGACAAGCGAAACGAGACCGAAAATGACATTTTTGCATTGCAACACGTGAAAAATTCGTGGTACGAAAAGGTAATTATGAAATTTGGAGGTTTTTGCTGCGAAATTTTAATATTTTCCGTTTTTCTCCGTTTTCTTTTTCGTTTCTGGTTTTGGGTTTTACTAGACGGCGGACTCGGTCGTGGTGGTGATTTACATACGGAATATACAGAAGGAGACGTTGGTTATTGAGTTTGAGGAGCGATTTGTGAGGGTGAAGTTCCAAGCGCGGTAATTTTTGAATTTTTTGATATTTTTGTTGAATTTTGAATTTTTTGGATTTTTTTTTTTTAGGGATCGGAAGTTTCTGGATTTGTATCCGCAGTGCTCGGAGGAGACGGTTTTCTGTTGGACAATTGCGTTGAAGTAATTTTGAAGGAAAAAAATCATTTTTTTTTTTTTGGATGTTTTTGCACTATTTACGGAAATTGTTTGGTTTTTGTTTTTTTGATTTATTTTTGGTGATTTTTTGTGCATGTTTTCATTTTTTTATACGAAATTTGCATGGTTTTACATTTTTTTCATTTTCTTTTACAAGTTTACACAAATTTACAGTTTTGTCAATTTTTTTAACATGGTTTCTATATTTTTCTCTATATTTTATACACATTTTTAATTTCTTTTATACAACATCTACACAAATTTACAACATTTTCAATCTCTTTACAAAATTTATACACATTTTTAATTTCTTTTATACAACATCTACACAAATTTACAACATTTTCAATCTCTTTACAAAATATACACAAATTTACACTTTTTAAAATGTGTTTTACACATTTTTAACTTTTCCTTACAAACATTTAACGATTTTCATACATTCATATTCATACACTTTTTCTAACTTTTTTTTACAACATTTACAGGTGAATTTACACTTCTTTAAATTTTTTACACTTTTTTAAAATGTGTTTACACATTTTTAACTTTTCCTCACAAACATTTAACGATTTTTACACTTTTATTATGATTTATAAACTTTTTCCAACATTTACACGCAAATTTACACTTTTTTAAATTTCTTTTACAACATTTACACAAATTTACAGCTTTGTCAATTTTTTTAACATGGTTTCTATTTTTTCTCTATATTTTCTACACATTCTGATTTCTCTTATACAACATTTACACAAGTTTTCAATTTCTTTGCAAAATTTACACAAATTTACACTTTTTAAAATGTGTTTTACACATTTTAAACTTTTTCTTACAAACATTTAACGATTTTTACACTTTTATTATTATTTATACACTTTTTCTAACTTCTTTTCCAACATTTACACGCAAATTTACACTTTTTTAAAAATTGTTTTACACATTTTTAACTTTTCCTTACAAACATTCAACCACTTTTACACTTTCATTACCATTTACACACTTTTTCCAACTCCTTTTACACCATTTACACCCAAATTTACACTTTTTTCAATCTCAATCCCAAAACTTTCAACAATTTTACACTTTCCCACACTCTTCCACAAACCATCCAAACATTTTTACACACCCCCAATCACTTTTACATTTTTTTACTAATTTTTACACTTTTACACAGAGACAGCATCATCCCAGACAAATGCCAATCCAAACTCACGAAAACAGTGCTCAACCTAACCCTCGTCAAGACCGAATGCAAGCGATGGGTCGTCCTCGAAGCCCCCCAACAAGGTACCAAAACCAAAAACCCAAAAAACCAAAAACAACCAAAAATCAATTCGCAGAGACGACCAACATCGTACCGAACGATACCTGGCTGCCCGCATCACCATCCACGAAACAGCCGTCGGAAGACGACGAATCGAGCGGCCTGAAGGGCGAAGGCGACGGCGACGTGTCCGAAGCGCTCTCGGCCGAGGCGCGCGCCCAAGTCGTCGCGGAACCCGTAAAAACATGCGAAAAGACGCGCGCGAACCCGGCGATCATTAAAAACGAGAATTTGTATGCAATTTCTCTGCAGAAACCGACTTGCATGGTTTCGCCGCTTAATAAGCTGAAAGCGGAGCAGGTGACGCCGCGCGGGCTCACGGGGTTGGAGAATTTGGGCAACTCGTGCTTCATGAACAGCGTGCTGCAGTGCTTGGTCAACACGCAGGAGTTTCATCAGTATTTTTTGGGTATGTTGGTGTGGGTGTTTTGGTTGGGTTTTTTAGCACGAGAATTTGATGTTTTGGGGCGAAGTGAGATGGATTTTTTAGCTGGAAAATGGATTTTTGGTGTGGAAAAAGTTTTGGATTTTGGTGCGAAAAATGAAATGAAATTGTTGGTTCCTAAATCAATTTTTCGTCCAGAAAATGAATTTTCTTCCACAAAAAATGAATTATTTTTCGCCCGAAAAATGAATTTTCCACACAAAAAAATGAAAATTCCACCCGAAAAATTAATCATTTTGTTCAAAAAATGAATTTTCCACCAAAAAAATGAATTTTTTCGTCCAAAACTGGAATACTTTCGTCCAAAAACGAAATTTTTTCGTCCAGAAATGGAATTTTTTCGTCCACAAAATGAATTTTCCACCCAAAAATTGAATTTTCCAACGAAAAATTAATCATTTTGTCAAAACAATTATTTTTCCACCTGAAAAATTAATTTTCCAATCAAAAAATTAATTTTCTAATCGAAAAATTAATTTTTCAATCAAAAAATTAATTTTCCAATCAAAAAATTAATTTTCTAATCGAAAAATTAATTTTTCAATCAAAAAAAAGTTAATTTTCCACCTGAAAAATGAATTTTCCACTTGAAAAATGAATTTTCCACCTGAAAAATGAATTTTCCACCTGAAAAATGAATTTTCTAACCGAGAAATGAATTTTCCACCCAAAATTTAAGTTTGTTGTCCAAAGAATCAATTTTTCTAGCGAAACATGAATTTTCCACCCGAAATTTAATTTTTTCGTCTAAAGAATCAATTTTTCAAGCAAAAAATCAATTTTCCACCGAAAAATAGTTTTATGGTCGAAAAATGAAATTTTGTTGTTGTTCAAGATGGTGGCTATCACGGCCCCTCTCCTGGTTCGCCCCTGGTTTTCGGTTTGTTTGGTCTGATTGTTTTTGTAATTTCAGGGAGTTTTTACCAGTTGGAGATTAACACAGACAATCCGTTGGGCACCGGCGGGAAGCTGGCCACATCGTTCGCAACCCTCATGCGCACGCTGTGGTCCGGCTCGCACAAATCGTTCTCTCCGTCCAAACTCAAGGTACGCCCACGCCCGTCGCTTCAGTTTTTGTATTACTCGCAATTTGTAATTGTTTTCTTTCAGAACTTAATATCGTTGAAAGCGAACCAGTTTACTGGTTTCTTGCAACACGACGCTCAAGAATTTATGGCATTTTTATTGGACGGGCTTCACGAAGTAAGAAAATTAAAAAAGGAAATTTTGGTGTTGAATCGAATTTTTCCAAATCGATTTTTCGAAATTGATAATTAGAAATCGATTTTTCGAAATTGATAATTAGAAATCAATTTTTCGAAATTGATAATTAGAAATCAATTTTTCGAAATTGATAATTAGAAATCGATTTTTCTTTATTGATCGTCTGAAATCGATTTTTCTTTATTGATTGTCTGAAATCGATTTTTCAAAATTGTAATTAGAAATAGATTTTTCGAAATTGATAATTAGAAATAGATTTTTCGAAATTGATAATTAGAAATCGATTTTTTGAAATTGATAATTAGAAATCGATTTTTCTGTATTGATCATCTGAAATCGATTTTTTTCCGTCGTTATTTGAAATTGATAATTAGAAATCGATTTTTCTGTATTGATCATCTAAAATCGATATTTTTCCGTCGTTGTTTGAAATTGATAATTAGAAATCGATTTTTCTGTATTGATCACCTGAAATCGATTTTTTCCGTTGTTTGAAATCGATTTTTTCATCGATTGTTTGAAATCGATCATTAGAAATCGATTCTTTTGATTGATTTTTTGCTATCGACTTTCCCTAATCGTCTGTTTTCATTCCAGGATCTAAACCGAATAAAGGCGAAACCTTACACGCAAAACTGCCCGGACACCGACACCGACAACCGCCCGGACGAGGTCATCGCCAACGAAGCGTGGCAACTCTACCAGAAACGAAACGACTCGATTATAGTCGATCTATTCCAAGGCCAGTACAAATCAAAATTGGTTTGCCCAGTCTGCGCAAAGGTCTCGATCACCTTTGACCCATTTCTCTACTTGTCCGTGCCGCTACCCAAGAAGCAGCGCACATTCCCCGTCATTTTCTTCGCCAAAGATCCATCCCGCAGACCGATCAAGGTGAGATAATACTGATTAAAAGTCGATTTTTGTAGTCGATTACAGTCTGGAAGTCGATTTTTGTAATCTTTATTTTTCTAGCTGTATCTGCGGTTGTCGCAGAATGCGATTGCCAACGAGTTGTTTAATGAGTTGTCGAAGTTGACCACGGTTGCCACTTCGTGTTTGCGGATATTTGAGGTTGCTAGGAATAAGATTTCGCGGTTTTTGAGCCGTGGCAGCAACCTGGAAATGATTACTGACAATACTCCAGTTTTTGCGTAAGTTTTGCTCTATTTTTCGGGTTTTTTTTGAGTTTTTTTCAGGGTTTTTATGATTTTTTATTTTTGTTTGTTTTAGATTTGAGGTTTTAAATGAGAGTTTGATCCGAGAATCCGTTGTCGAATACACGATTTTGCAGGTACGATGTTGATATTGAAATATCAAATAAAAAAATCGATTTTTTTGAAACATTGGGTTAAAAAAATCGATTTTTTTTTATATATCGGATAATACATCGATAATTTTTTAAATATTGTTTAAAAATCGATTTTTTTTAAAATATTGAGCAAAATATCGATTTTTCTTGAAATACTGCAAAAAAAATCGATATTTTTTAAATAGTTGGTAAAAAAAATCGATGTTTGTTGAAATATCGGTTGAAAGAATCGATATTTGTAGAAATACTGGATAAATCACTGAAATTTTAAATTTGATAAATATCGAAAAAAATCGATATTTCAATAAATCAATAATTTTTTTCAAAAACTTAACATCCGAAAAACAAAAACAAATCGATGTTTCCAAACTCATACGATCACTTCCTACGAAGTCATCTACGATCTTAATACCACACTCCCCAAACTAAACCCCGCACAACCAAATTGCAGAGAGTCAAGATGCCGCTACCCGTCACCCGCTGCTCCTGCTGCAAACACGAAGCCCCGCCAGACGCCAAACTCAAACGCTGCACCAACTGCTACCGCGTCGGCTACTGCGACCAGTAAAAAAACACCCACAAACCCCCAAACCCCCCAAAACTCACCCAAACTCTCCTTACAGGAGCTGCCAGCGCAGCCACTGGAACACCCACAAAAGCAACTGCAAATTCCAGCCCGAACTCATCGGCTTCCCCTTCGTGATCAGCATGCCGCGCTCCCAGGCCACCTACCACAAGCTCTGCTACATGATCGAAGCCTACGCGCGCTACTCGGTCGACGTGTTCCAGCCGCCGATCAAGCTCAAGGAACCGCTCGGCAACTGCAAGTCCGCTTCGACCGTCACTTCGGCGTCGGCCGCGGCGACCCTGGCCGAGCCGGCGAAAGTGGACGTGTTGGAGACGGCGAGTTGTACGCGCGCTGTTGTGGGTCAGATGAAGGAGAAGTTGGGCGAGCGGTTGGCACAGCCGTTTAGTATTTGTTGCGTTAATCAGTCCGGTCAGAGTGTTTGCGTTGATGGGGACACGGTCGATGACCGCGGGGATGAGCCGTTGGATTTGCCGTCTAAGTTTTTAGCCGTCGATTGGAATAATAATGAGAAGATGAAGAATTTTGTTTTGGTGCAGTCCAAGCCGCTGGTAAGTTTTAGGAATGTTGTTTCAATGTTTTAATCAGGGCCGGCCGGACGGCGGTGCGAACGGTGCGCCCGCTCACAGCCCCGTGCTTGGAAAACCCGGTGCACTGTTGTAGCTCTGCTAGTATGAAACCAGATCCACATGGAATCTGTGATGTCATATAATCTCAACTGCTTTTCATGCCTCTGGCGGGCAAACAGAAAAGCACTATACTGCAGGGAAGTTTTTTTTGTCCATGACTGTACATCCGGGCAAAAGCAAATTTTGTCGCAAACAATTAGCATTCTTGGGTTATCGAATTGGAGTAAACGGAATTTCCATTGATCCAGAGAAAGTAGCCGCGATAAATTTGTTTCCTGCCCCCGCGCCGGGCTTCTTGGTGATGTTTTGGGCTCTTTGGTGACGTTTCGGGCTCTTTGGCGACGTTTCAGTTAAGTTTTGGGCTTGTTCGCACAAGGCCCCGCTTATTGCCCGGCCGGCCCTGGTTTTACCGTTGCACCAATGTTATTTCAATGTTGTTTGGATGTTGAATTACATTTTGGGTTGCAGGAAGTCGATATGGACGAGGATGACTGCAATGCCATGAGAGACGGTAAAAAGAAATGTTTAAGTCTATGATTGACTGACCCATTCTTTATCGTTTGATTATTTGCTCCAGCTCGTGCTAACATCACATTGGAACAATGTTTGCAGCTATTCACCGAGCCTGAGGAACTGACCCCGGACGAAGCTTGGTAACCAAAACAAACTTTAGGCTTAATGATGTTTTCCAGGGTTGTCGCTGTACTGAGTACATGAAAATATTTTACTTCAGGTATTGTCCACGGTGCAAGGATCACCGCGAAGCGACCAAACAGATGTCGCTGTGGCGGCTGCCGCCCATCCTTATTGTCCAACTGAAGCGCTTCTCATTCAAGAATTTGATCCTGCGCGATAAAATCGACAAAACAGTCGAGTTCCCCACCCGCCACCTAGATCTGACTCCCTACCACTGCGGTCCACTGGCCGCCGACAACCAACCCCCCATCTATGATCTCTACGCGGTCATCAACCACCACGGAACCATCCTGGGAGGCCACTACACCGCCTTTGCGCGACTTGTCTCGCAATCCAACACAAGACGCAGCGAAGTCGGTAAATATTGCCACCTAGCCGCAGAATCCGCTAATTCTCATTGGCCGGCAGTACACTCGTAAGTTCCCAGAAAGTCGGCCGTAAAGCGAAACGCTGTATAACGAATTGTAGGAACGTAAACGGGGGATTTCCCGACTTTTTCGTCGTATATCGAAAATTGTGGGCCGTAAATTGACAAGCCGTATTGTTATGCGTACAAGCCGTACTGTTACGCGTTCAAGCCGTATCGTTACACGTATAAACCGTATCGTTACGGGTACCCGCTGTATCGTTACGCGTACAAGCCGTACTGTTACGCGTACAAGCCGTATCGTTACGCGTACAAGCTGTACTGTTATGCGTATAAACCGTATCGTTACGCGTACAAGCCGTATCGTTACGCGTACAAGCTGTATCGTTAAGCATACAATTGCACAATTTAGTAATAATAGCTTCCCTAAACTCTCCATAGATGGCGTTGACTAAACAGTATAAAGAGGTCTTAGGGTAATTTGCCCATTGACCAATGAGAATTAGTAGATGGGACGCGACTTCCAACGATGACCATGATTTGCCGTTATTTCAGATTGGCGGCTATTCGACGACAGCAGAGTGTCTTTCGTGGACGAAAGCCGGGTTATGACTACGGCCGGTTATGTTTTGTTTTACCGGCGGCGCGGGGCCGCTTATAAGGCGGCGGTGCGGTGCGACGAGGCCATCACGGCAGCTACGGTCGAAGGCATGGAAGACGAAGCGGAGAAGAGCACGCTCAAGCTGGAGAGCGGGGATTTCGAGCGGCCTTTGACCTATTCGGATATGGAGGCTGTGGATTAATGGTTAGGTTGTCTAGACGTGTAATAATTCTTGTTATTATTATTGTTGTTGTTGTTGTTATTGTTTGTTTTGAGCAATTTGCTGTGTGTTTGTGTGGACTCTTCACTTTGGTGGGTTTTGTTGGGGGTGAATTGGAAATAAAGTTTTGTCTCTTTGTTTAGTGTTGATTGGATATTGAACAGCTTGTGGACATTTCATTATTATTATTTTTATTGTTAAGAGTGTAAATAGTCATTGGAATAAATGAGTAATTCAAATGAAATTGAGTTTTGTTTTCGGTTAGCGGAATATAGGAAAATGAAGGAAATGCATTTTTTAGATGCATAAACACATTTTAGACTTGAATGTGCTTTTCAATCTATGTGTTAAAGGTTTTTTAGACATAAGAAACAGTCAATTTATGTGTAAAAAGCATTTTTTTTAGGCAAAAAAGAGCCAATTTATGTTAAAAGGTTTTTTTTTAGACCCAAAAACCTACAATGGTTATGTGTAAAATGTATATAATCAAATAATTTGCAATCTTGTGCTAAAATGCATAATTTAGATACAAAAAGAGCACATTTTGTGTGTAAAATGCACATTTTAGACCCAAAAAACAGCAGAGTTTATGTGTAAAAGCCTGCCTTTTACACATAAAAAAAATTGCAAATTGAGCTAAAATACATGTTTTTATCCTTAAAACCTGTAAATTTATTGATAAAATGCATTTTTAGACCCATAAAGTCTTCAAAATGAATTATTTAGACAAAAATCTGCAACTTTATGAACAAAATGACTTTTTTAGACCAAAAAACCAGCCATTTTATGCCCTTGAGGTTTCACAAAGAACTTCCTTTATTCACAATAAATTCTTATTGGTTTTCCAACGACTCACACTCGGATAAAACCGGATAAAACCGGGGGACCCCAAACTCACAGGAATTTTACTCAATAAAAATATTTTCCACTCGAATCGAAAGCAATTCAAAATTCTAGAAACCAAACTATTCATCCCTAGATTTATTATTCTGACGTCACCAAATCCCCGCCTAGCTCTTTATGGAATCATCGAGTTAAATAAACGATGACGTCAGTCCGATTCCATACGTCAGCACCAGGCAGAGAACCGACAGGAAACACTCGAAAACGAAGAAAATCATCGAAACCCAAAACAAAAACACTTTAAACAACCATAAAACATAAACCACAATAAAAAACTCATCCAAAAATTACAAAATTAAAAATAAAACTACAAAAATACAAAAAGAAACAAACAAATCCTATAATATGGCGTCGTCTAAACTCCGAAGCCGCCCTTCGGTTCCCACAATCCAAGTACCGTTCACCCGTTTCCCATTTAGTGGCTGTCAGAGCCAGACCACGCACAGACACACAAGAAATGACCGATCGGCTACCAAACTGAATCGATGCGTCTCGACTCGCGGAGTCGTTCAATCGCTATCCGGCCGCCATTTTTGCCCAGTTGAAGGCTGCGGAGCGCAAAAAATTGAATTTTTCGCCGCTGACGCGACTCACATGGCAAGATCTCTTTGTCACTGACACATAAACCACCGAACCAACGCCACTTGCAGCGGGAAGCGGCCAGGAGTCGGGAGAAAGGTAAAACTCGACTTAGATCGCCATTGTCGCGCGACCTCGTTCACCCCGCAATGGCCGCCACAATGGCGTCGAAGCCCGCTCGGATTTCCTAGTCGTTTTCGCGTTTTTTTAACCCAAGAAATCGTTTTAACGACTCCGAAACGAATAAAAAATATCGTTTAAAGTGTTATTGATTTTATTCGGTGAAAAAATCGGATCGAAATCGTTTTTTCCGACCGATTTTGACCGATTTCTCAACCTTGTTGCTCAACATATGTCGTAATCGGTCGCTTTTATAGATGCATTTTTGCCTATGAATGTGTGTCATTGAAATGACCCAACAAAATATGATTTTTCTATACAAAAGAGGATAGACAATGTCGTTTTTGTGCCATTTCGCACCGATTTGCATTTTTCCGTGCGAAATCGCACGGATATTCATTTCGGGGACAAAGATTCGGTCGGGGGGATCGCGAAAGGTTATTTCGGTCACCATGGCAACGTGTTTTTGTCCCATTTTCCTCCCCGCGGTTCGCATTGACAGGAAATCTTTTGACGCCATTTTGGATTAGTTGCCATGGTGACCGGCATTTGGGTTATGAAACCAGGACGAAGTTGCAAATTTAACGACCGCTTTTATCTATTTATTCATTTTCCGATTATTTTAGGCTCGGAGTGGGGATGCTGGAGAATTCGCACTCATATATTTATTCACATCGCGGGCCCAGCAAGAAAAGGCGATTGGATCTTTCCTGGTAAGAAAAACGACGGAAATTAAGATCGAGTATCGTGCGTGCGGTAGTGTGTTAGCGAGCGCACGATGCCAGATGTCAAAAATTGTGTTTGTGATTGATTTTTTTTGATTTTAGTATCGATTATGTGGATGCAAATCAAGTGGATGATGTTTCGTCGACTTCGGGATCGTCCTTGACCGCTTACGGGGGTCTGTGCGTGCAGAATTTGTACGGGGCGAGTAATCCGGCGGCTAGTAGTGCGGTGTTTCAACACCAGTCGCGCCGGCATAGAAGCAAACAGAATGCGGGGTCGAATTCCTCGTTACCGCAGAATTATATCCGGGCATCGACGATAAAGTTGTTGGATACTTATCAGGCATGGGATATTATGTGTTTTTTTTTGTTTTTTTATCGTGATTGATTGGTTTGGTGTTGAGTTTGGTGATTAAATGATTGAAAGTAATAAAATCTTGACAAAAATCGATGGAAATGGTGAAAAATTGGATAAATTTTCGAAAATCGACAAAAATTTGATTAAAAGTTCAAAAATTGCAGCAAAATTCGATGGAAGTGGTTCAAAGTTTGACAAATATCTGAAAATAATTCGATTATAGTTTTAGAAAAAGTTCAACAAATTGTTTAAACATAATTTGACTGAAATTTCAATTTTTTTGAAATAAATTGAACTAGGGTTTTTTTTTTTTTTTTTTTGTGGCATGTTTTTGATTTTTTTCTTTACGGAAAAAAGTTTGGTATTTTTGGGAAATTGGTACTCTTGGTACTGAAGCTTTTAAACCAAAAATAGACATTTTAAGACCAAAAATCGATGTTTATAGACTTTAAAACTTTCTTATCTAGATCGAATATCGAAGTTTCCAAGCAAAAAATTGACATTTTAGACCAAATAGTGACATTTTAGACCAAATAGTGACATTTTAGACCAAATAGTGACATTTTAGACCAAATAGTGACATTTTAGACCAAA
>JAQIXU010002318.1:0-12537 GCA_034701245.1 Strigamia transsilvanica
GCTCGAGCCGGAGACCGATTTTTCAGGAAATTCGCCGTCATAATCGCTTCTCCCCAATATTCGTTGCCCAATTTCGCTTCTTGAAGCATGGATCTTGTCTTCTCCACCAACGTCCGGTTCGTCCGCTCCGCTAGTCCATTTTGCTCCGGCGAATAAATTACAGTCAATTCATGTATAATACCGGTCTCCTTCAAGTATTGTTTGAAATTCCTGCTCAAATATTCAGTCCCGTTGTCAGTTCGTAGGCGTTTAATTTGTTCGCCAGTTTGTTTTTCCACCAACACTCGAAACTCTTTGAACTTTTCAAATACCTCGGATTTCGACTTCAGCACGTACACGAACGATTTCCTCGAAAAATCATCAATGAATGTCAAAAAATAGCGCGCACCTCCAATCGTCTTGTCCGCCATCGGTCCACAAACGTCAGAATGAATGAGGTCCAATTTCTTCTCCGCTCGCGTGTTCTTGCTGCTCGGAAATGGCAACCGATGTTGTTTCCCCTTCAAGCACGCTCCGCAAACGTCCAATTTTCCCTCGCAAGTCTCTAAACCGTCTACAAGATTATTCAACTTTTTCATTCCACTTACGCTGAGATGGCCAAAACGTCGGTGCCAAGTTTCGCACGAAACTGCTGCTCCTGTCTTCAATGCCTTCGATTTGCCCGCGATCACATCTAATCGATACAGTTCATCATATCCCGTTGACTTGGCCACCAACGGATAAATTCCCTCGCGCACAATTTCCACGTAGTCATCTTTGAAGAACAGTTCTGCACCATTTTTAGTTAACTTGCGAATTGAAATCAAATTCGCATTCAGTCCGGGGACATAATACACGTCCGAAAACGTAATGTCCATTATTTTGCTTCTAGAGCGCACTTTTAAATTTAACAGTCCCTTTTGGTTTCCGTAGAAGAGATTCCCACCAGCCGCTGCAACGCACACAGTCGGCGCCAACTTTAAATTTTCAAGCATGTGACGTTCAGAAGTCATATGAAATGTCGCACCTGAGTCCAGCAACCAGTCAGTATTGGAGTTAGCCACCAACAACGCCATCGACAAGACCGTCGCGCTAATCGGTACATCCACCGCCACAAACGCTCCACTCGTCTTCTTCTCGTTGTCTGACTTCTCAAGATTGACCTTGCAATCTGCACGGATATGTCCAACCTGTTTGCAGCGATGGCACTGCACCTTGGACTTCCAATCCGCCTTCTTCTCAGACCGCTTATCCGACTTCTCCTTTTGTCCGTCCGAGTTCTTGTTGCCATGTTGTCGGCGTCCTGCCTTCAAGGCCCCGCTCGACTCACCAAGCTCTCGTTTCTGAGCTTCCTGCAGAAGTCGCACTTTAATTGTTTCTGCAGTGATGGTTGACACGCTGGATTCAATTGCAATGATCATCGGACCATAATCCTCCGGTAATGTTGACAATAAGAGCGCCGCCATCATCTCGTCGCTCACAATGAATTTCATTTCATTCAGTTGTTGACCAAGACTAATCTTTTTCGTAACATAGTCAGCCATGTCCTTGCAGTTTGACACACGCAAGTTCACTAGCTCAGTCAAAATGGCCACTTTACTGTTGTTTTGGTAAACTTTGGCCAAGTTCAACCACGCGTCGCGTCCCTTTTCATAGTTCCGCACTTCGTGATAAACGTGCTTCTGCACACTGAGCGCAATTGACGATAGCGCCATCAATTCTTTCGATGCATCCACTTTTTCACCTCCAACAAAGTCCCATAATCCTTCCCGCACAAGCTGCATCTTCATTGCAAATTTCCATGAGTTGTAATTCGACATTCCCTCCAATTTCTCGAAACGCGCGTGGTGGTGGTGAGTCTCCATTCCCGTCGTCGAATTCGAGGTCGTAGCCATTTCAACACAAAAAACAGTTCAATTAGTTCAAAAATCGCACGATTTTGGTCCAAGTATCAAAACAAGATACAAACTAATTGTCCAAACACGTTTTTCTTCAAGTTGAACACTCACGCCAAGTTTTGTCGTAAAACTCTCAAATTTCGCAATTACTTCGCAATTTACAGCTGTCCTGGACCCATAACCTATTGGCAAAGCTGTATGCAACTCGTAGACATCTGGGATTGTTGTAAAATACAAGGATGCAACTCGATTGTAGAACTAACACATGTACGATTTTATTCATGACTGAACACAGCACACTTGGTGCATACATAAAACGTCATAACTTGACAGAATTAACATATGACGTCATATCAGCAGATATTTGCATATGACGTCATTTACAATTACTACAACATCAAACACACTTCCAATACTGGCCAATACAACAGAATAAATAATATTAAACAATGAATAACTAATAACTTGCCAAACTTAACTGCTAACATAGAATGGCCCTTGTACCGTATTTTAGCGAATATAACGCGCGCGTTATATTCGCTAAAATACGGTAGTTTAAATACAAGTCATAAATAATTCCATAATTACTTTACAACGGTAACTGAAATAAAAAATATTTGGCACTTTTAATTCACAATTTATTTATTATTTACTTCACATAACGTGACTTAATTCTGACACTGTACTAATCTTGGCCTCGGTCGAGGCCGTTCGGGGGCGAGGATCGACAGGGATTATGTTTATTGGCTCACTAAATTAGCTTACTTTCACACTAAAAAAAATTAAATCTCACACTGCTTTTTTGCTCACTTTTTTTTCTTTTTTCCCACTAAAAATTACAAATTAGCACACTAAAAAAAAAAAATTTCTACCACTTCGAATAAAATTTTACCAAATCACTGCACCAATAGTGCTCTTTTGGCCCTAGCTGGACGACCGCGTTTGCGCTTCTCCTCTTTAGGTAAATGTTGTGCTTACATTGGCACAATGAACAGCCCCTCTGTTATAGCAATCCCCATTATGTGCTTTCACACGTATTGTTTAGCGAAAACTCACCATCACTTATGGGAACAAGCCACAAATGAAGAACAACTACAATTTTAGGTTTTTAAAATGTAGTGTAAAAAAAATAAAATCCAAAGTAAACACAATCAAACACACACAAAGTCTTGATAACCACAGTTATCAAGCAGAAGGCTGGATTTATGCTTTGCACAAATACAGCAAGACTAATGAAGAAATCTCTAAGCATAAATCAGGACTCTGTTGAGACAGAAGTACTGACGGTTCTGCTGATTGAGATGTTGGGTCAAAAGTGCGCGTAACATGTAGAAAGTTGATTGATGAGGATGAGGCATATTTATATGAAATCAGTCGTTTTATTTACCGAACACGTTAGCATAACGTTCGAACACGTGCTCTAACGTTATTGGAAGAACCAATCTACGTTACGCCAGTTCGAGATTACAGTAACACTCCCCCTGGCGGTAGAGACCCTCAGGCAAGATTTAGCAACAACTCTTTGCCAGGTGACTAGATTACAACATAACAGTAGTTGGCCCAGGCCCAAAATATTTGAACCTGCACACAACTCCATTGCGAAAAATCACCACAGATTTTATGCATTTCTGCACAGGATCAGGAGATGTTTGATGCCGAGCTAGAGGGTTGCCAACTGGAATATCTCGAGGCCAGAATATTTATTCAAAAGGGGAGAAATAATATGTCTACCCGGATTTACTTTCTTAATAAATTCGGGGTCACATCAATTTATGAAATGGTGTTGAATGACAAACATGTCTTATATACTATACGATAAGTGCTCATTGTGGGCTCTTGACACTTGGGGGCCCAGGGCTTAAGCCCTAGTAGCCCCTATGTAGATCCGCCCCTGCTTACAATACAATTAAAAATTGATATGGCTACTGGGTACTGGCAGAACTTATTTGTTTTTCATTAATTGCGTCTACAGCCGTTACAAGGTCAATTAGAACTGGAAATAGACAATGAATGCTCAAACATCAAATCAGCCACTGAGCAGAATTCAACAACCTAGAAAAAGAAAACTGAAAACTCTTGTTGGCACTATTATGGTAGAGCAAGCAGGGGTACCAGCATTCATCAAGTCTGTGAAAACCATTTCAAAACAGAGGAAAGTTAAGTCTATTCTATATTATGCATTACTCATAATGAATTTGACTGCTTGTGTTTACCAAACCGTCGATAGAATATTGCATTACCTGGATGAACCAACAGCAGTTGATGCACACTTAATTGAAACAAGCTATGGATTTTATCCTTATGTTTATCTTTATACACACAATATGCCTGACTCTACAACTATCTCAACCAATGCATATTTTGCAATGGTAAAATAACTTATCACGTTAACAAATAGTTGATTACAAAACAAATATTTTCAGGGAAACTCACGCGTTAATCTTACAATTAAAAAGTACGATTCTGCAACTGTGCCCTCAAATGTATCAAGTTTCAAGTTGTAAGTCAACATATACAACAAACTAGTAAAAATGCTGAATGTACTGTATTTTTAAACTGTATTTTTATTAGCTTTCTTGTTTCCATATGGAACGAATAATTATAAAATGATAATAAAATTTCCATTCAGCGGGAGTTATGGTGTAAGTTTTCTGAATGATCATTTTCAAAAGAATCAATTTTGCTGAAATAACTACAATTGTTTCAATTGCCATATTGATGTGTTTTTTCTTAAAATCCAAAGGTATTAACAGATCCGTCACCAATAGTATACCATTTACGTTTTCAAGATGGAGTTGATTTGCAAATTTCGCCACCTCACAAAACTTTTGCTACAGCTACTATACAGAAGGTAAGATTTTAAACTAAAATTTTATACAGTCAATTCCCTTTAATTCCCTTGTTCTAAATGCTCTTACAACAGAAATGCAAATCAACATACAACAATGCATTTGTGCTTTGCATTGAGTATCCTCTCTTTGCTTATACCTTTGCAAACAGTTAGTTGAGACCTAATAATTCACAATAAACAATTTACCACGACCTCAAAAAATTTTCAGGTTTTAGGACCTAGCATCCATTTTGGCACTTACTTGATTCATACTCATATTTAATTTACTTTTTCTTAGTATCACTTTATCAACACTAAAAGAACTTCGTGCGACAATGATTTACACGCTTGCTTGCATCCATGTATTGTGAAAAAATTCACCTGCAGGTAACATGTTTTTATTTATTTATGTACAAACTGTAGAATTTCGGCATAAAAACGTGTTTTAGTCTAAAGCAGTTGTTTATTTGAATTTACAAACTGAGGGAAGGTGGGAAAAAGCTAACCATTCTTGTTATTGTGTTTGGCTTCCCTGGACAACTCTAAACAGATCAAATTATTTGCACACTTTTTTTTCTAACTCTTTCACTAAAAATAGTTTAATTCCGCATCACTTTTTTTCACACTATTAAAGCTACCGACCAACACTATTTATTCTTTTTTGCAGCATTATGGGCATGTTACGGCTATTTAGGTGCGAGACCTGTATTTGTGAGAGTTTTATGCTCAGTAAACGCATTGAGTTACCGCCAGTTGTTAATGTGGCGCACGCATCCGAAAAGCTTATGATGCGCGTGCATCCAATCGATGCTTAGCATGTAATCCCATAGTGTTTCTTGGGGACATTTTAAATTTGAATAAAACACTTCTCAACTCACACTCGACCCGGATAGTTCTATCCAATTACTCGATCCAATTTCCAACAATCGTTAAAACGCAAACCAGAAACCATAAATGCCAAAGTATTCGCACTAAAACTAACGTAAGCTTATCTGCTAAAGATGCATAACAGTGGAGATCAGAAATTGTACTTCATTCAATCAACTGGCCAAAACACTATACGGGTTGTGGATATTTTAAAATATTTGGGCACTCAGCTTAGGAATTGGTGATGGTTTGAAACATATCACCAATTGTGCCTTTGTTTCTGGCTTGTTACAATAGATGATGGAAAGTGAGATGATGATTCTTTCGCTTGTCCCAATTTTGCTAAAGCATGTGTGCAAGCACACATCATGGACATCAGGACATTTGTCGTTTCATCGATGTCTACCGCCATATGAATTAAACTTTATTAAATCTTACGATATTTCAACATTTTGTTCAGTCTGGCAGAAATGTGCCGCATGGAAGTAGCATGTACGTAGCATTCTACAAAAATTTGAGGAAATTTGACAAAAAATTCTACAAAAATTTGAGGAAATTTGCCCAAAAAAAACCACAAAAATTTGAGGAAATTTGACAAAAAAAAAACACAAAAATTTGAGGAAATTTGACAAAAAAATCTACAAAAATTTGAGGAAATTTGACAAAAAATTCTACAAAAATTTGAGGAAATTTGACAAAAAATTCTACAAAAATTTGAGGGAATTTGACAAAAAAATTTGACAAAAATTTGAAAATACCTCAAAAATTCGACAAATTAAAATTTATTTGTTAAATAAAATAAAATTTAAATTTATTTTTTAAATAAAATAAAATTTAAATTTATTTGTTAAATAAAATAAAATTAAAATTTATTTGTTAAATAAAATAAAATTTAAATTTATTTGTTAAATAAAATAAAATTTAAATTTAAATTTCTCAAAAACAATGCATAAAATCAACTTTTCCTAGGACCTAAGAAGTTTCACTTCTACCGCGCGAGAGTCTCACGCATATTTTTTTCATTATAGATATCCATTTTATGAAGCAAGAAACCTACCAAAATGCAATGATACTGAGCTATTAAAAAATAGAGGAATGTTGTATAAATTTTTCTTTCTCAACAATGCAATAAAACACTGCGAATGTCTCGATTCATGTGACGTCACACAACAGAGCTTAACATATGATAAGATTGAAAACAATGAGAACATGTTGGAAGTTTTAGTTGTCAATAATTATGTCAGAACTTTAGAAGAACATTTTTCTTATGACATAATATTTTTGTTATGCGACATTGGCGGAAACATTGGCCTCTATTTTGGCTTGTCTTGTTTAGCACTTGTAGAAATATTTGTTTACTGCTGCAAAATTCCCACCATTAAGTTTAGACAAGCAACAGAAGTACACTCCAAGTTGAATGAAAACATCGTGAAGCTGTTAGCAAAAATTCAGAAAACACCAAAGCAACCTTTACTTAAAAAGAAAATTAAAATCAGCATATTGCTAATTTTGACTGCCATCCTGCTTTATCAGATTTACAACTTGATTGCTTCTTATTTGGAATATCCAGTTTCAAAAACTGTTACTCTCAATAGAGACAATGTCATTCAATTTCCAATGATTATTGAATGTGCGGAGAATGTTGAAATATTAAAAGCTAAAGCAAATTTAGCTCAACAGCTGAAAACTAATTGTCATTCTTACCAACTCTTTGATTTACTGCACCAGTCGTCTGAATTTGTAGACAAACCACTGCAATTATGGAACGCCTCATCGAATTTTGAATACCACTACTACAAAAAAACGCAATTTCTGCGAGATGTAAGCAAGAGAAAAAATAAAACACGCTGTAACGAGTGCAACTAGATACTGGGATACTGTCTGGTTCTAATGGGAACTAATGTCAAATCCATTCCAGTGGAACAATTGCAATCGAGACAGTCGAAAATCGTAGACTTCCATTTCACTTTTCATCACATTCTTCTTTCAATTCTTCGTTACACTTCCGGTTTGGCGTCACTCCTACCCCCACCAAAAAAGTTTCACTTCAAAAGGTAGTGACAAATCCTAAAATGTAACATTTTATTCTGGTTTCTGTTATGTCCAACAGGAGCGTCGTCATAATCATTACTAACAATACTTTGCTTTCATTGTAAGTTGCTGCGGCAACATCGGGATTCTTGCAAATAAACAAAATCAGTCGGACTCGAAATCTGTTACCGTGTGCATGTTTATTTCATCATTTCTGTTTTTGGTGTTAAAATTATTCCTCATCATGCAGCTGCAGTTTCATGGATGTTTTCCCTGTTCAATCCACCAAAGTGGCGTCGCGAACAGGATTTTCAAAAGGACAATATAAATGGTTTGGACTCTTAAAATTTCAATTCGTGCCATCATGGCGCACAAGAATTCGAACGTTTCGATAAGATGGCCGACATTAAGCCTCTTAAGTTAGAACAGTTCGCTCCTGTTCCAATGGCCCTTGTGGATCCGCCGCCTGTCGATGACCAGATCATTCCACCGATAGTGGCAACACCACCAGCCAACAACGCGCCTCTTCTTGGAACACCGGTCCCATTTCTCGGTTCTACGGCCGAGGAGTGGGACTTGTACATAGAGCAGTTTGAGGAACTGGCTCTGCTTAATCAGGTGGGAGCTGCCCAGATGCGATCTTTTCTTCTGTCCGTCGTCGGCGCTTCAACCTACGCCCTCGCCCACAATTTGTTCTACCCAGAGAAGCTCCGTGTGAAAACGTACGAGCAAGTCATCACCAAGCTGCGATCGCATTTTTCTCCTGCGCCGAGACCCGTGGTCCAACGCCACAAGCTCGGATCGAGGGTCCGTCAAGCCGGAGAATCGATGCCAGCGTTTATAGCAGCTTTGCGGGGTCTAGCAGAGCAATGTGGGGCGAGTACGACGGCCGAGGTTCACCAACTCGTCCTAGACCAGTTAATTCGTGGTGTAGGGATAGAGCCACTTCGCCAGAAACTATTGGGTGAGGACAACCTGACGTTGGAGCGCGCCACTACGATCGCCACGGGCTATCAGGCCGGGTCGCAGGGCAACGCTGCCTATCGCACGTCCGAATCAGTTGCCCTCGGTCCGCCTGCTTCGCCGCCTGCTACCGGCACCGCGTTTCAGCTCCAAACTTCCTCCCCATGGTCTTCTGGCTCCGTGCCTGTCCAGACGCGTCAAGATCGTCGCAGTGGTGGTCAGCCTCGTGTCCAGCAGCCTACCGCCGGTTTTGGAAGTTCAAAACCTACGTCACCATCGGTCAACGTGGATCCTCGTGGTGCTTCGGGTGCATCGTCCAGTGCATACAAGTGTAATGGCTGCGGGCGCAATCATGCCCGCGCCCAGTGTCCTTTTCGTGCGACAACCTGCAACATGTGTGGCCGTCTAGGGCACATCGCAGCCGTGTGTCGTTCTGGTGCCCCGACTCCTCAAGGAAATCCGCAGAATTCTCCGGCCGGTGGTCGGCCAGCTGGCCAGCGTTTGGCCCCGCCCAGATTTTGTCAGCAGAGCGCCCCGATGGGATACGTCACCGAGCAACCAGTGCTTGACCCGTCGTGGCAGAGTCCTCAGCTGCAGCAAGTGAATTTTAACTCTGCCTCAAGTGACTATCGTGGTCAGCAAATTTCTTCTGTCTCTCCGGTTCCAGTGGCAGCGATGCAGTCTCCGGACACGATCGGTGCGCTACAGGGACCAAGTGTGCGTGCTAATTACAGCGATGCAATGTACTACATCGAGTCGGCTAACTGTGTGTATCCACCTATGATGGTGCCGGCGACGGTGAATGGTCAAGCAATCAACTTCCAGCTCGACACGGGATCACAATTCACAGTTATTGGAAGTGATAAGTTCCAACATCTGCAAAAAGTGTGCAAGGAAACATTCAGGATTTTCACACCTAAAATTACTTTATTTGCTTTCCCACGTGCTGAGATAACATTACTTGGTGTCATTTTTGTTGTTTTGGGGGTTGAATTGCGTACTAATATATTTCCTATTATAGTAACACTTGACCCGGGACCGGCCATCATGGGGAGAGATGCTATAGTGACCTTTAATTTATTAAATGGTATCTACAAAGCGCGTAACAGTGTCGACTGTACGCACATTTTGGCTCATGTTGATGCGCCTACTGGAGAGATTAGCGGGGGGGGAATCCGCATGTCCATTCGACTCCATCCACGAGCGGTGGACGTAACCCCGCTGCCTTAGGCATCGTGCCACTTGATTGTGAGATTCAGAGTTCGGACCCAAGTGCAAGTGTCGCCACTAGCGACATCCAACGCCGTATAATGGCGAAATACCCTAAGGTATTTGAAATTGGCATCGGCACTTATACGGGTCCGCCTGTTGACCTACACTTGAGGCAAGGGGCGATACCGAAGTTCTATCGACCGCGTCCCATTCCGTACGCTCGTAGAGCGCTCGTGGACCAAGCGGTCACCAAGTTAATAGAGCAAGGTATATTTAAGCCCATACAGTATTCTGAGTGGGCCACCCCCTTGGTCGTAGTGGTCAAGGGGGATGGCTCACTTAGATTATGCGGCGACTATCGTTCTACTGTGAACGAGGCCGTTCAGCATGACCCTTATCCCCTTCCCAGAATTGCTGACTTGCTGGCGAGTCTTGCTGGAGCGAGAGTATTTACACTCATAGATCTCCAGCAAGCTTACCAGCAAATACCGCTCACTGAACGCTCGTCCAGCCTGGTGGCTGTCAACACACACCAAGGTTTAATGGCGGTCACCAGGTTGCCTTTTGGGACCGCCCCTTCCTCTGGAATTTTCCAGAGGATAGTGGACGGTCTCTTTGCCAACATGACCGGCGTTCATGTATACCAAGATGACATCCTTGTCGCCACGCCAACCACCGCGTCCCATTGCTTGGTATTAATGGCGGTGTTTGCAAAGCTCGACGCAGCTGGGTTAAGGGTGAGTCTTACTAAGAGCACTTTTGCAGCGTCAGAGGTTCAGTACCTTGGCCATATTCTTTCTGGTCAAGGAATTTCTCCTTCACCGGCCAAGGTGGAAGCAATTCAGCGGCTTCCTACTCCGCGCAATGTGCATACGTTAAAATCTTTTTTGGGAATGACCACTTATTACAGTGCGTTCGTTCCCAATATGTATTCGTGAGTCCAACAATGCTTGGGTCCATCTGAGTGTGAGGAAAAGAAAATAAAAGTCAGACAAAGTTTCTAAAGTCAAAAACCATGGGCGACGCCATCTTGTTGCTTTATTCTCCAACACAGGTGAGAATCAGAATACATAAGAGGTAAGAGAAAAGTCTCGAACCCAGGTGATTAGGAAGAACAAATCTCCCATTGACATTAACGAGATTTGTTCTACCTTTACAACAAAAGGTATATTTGTAACCAGACACTACAATCGAATGACTCAGACAGAGACAATCGATAATACAATATGTGTAAACATAATAAGATGACGTTTTATATAAATCTAGAGTAAAATACTAGAATGACAAATAAAGATGAAACAATACAGAATGAAATCAAAACGACAATAAAATTAACTATCGCTATATATAAGACAATAGATAAACACAACACATTTGGAGATAGTCTCCAATAATATGGCCCACATAGCTGCCCCCCTCTATACGCTCCTTCAGAAAGGAGTGGAATGGATCTGGGAGGTAGCGCAACAGGGTGCTTTCGACCGTTTAAAAGCCATTCTTATTTCGCCCCAAGTTTTAACGTATTACGACATCGCGAAGCCGATCGTCTTGATTTGCGACGCGTCGTCATACGGCTTGGGTGCCGTTTTGGCGCATGTGGTCGAAGGCGGTCTAGAGCGCCCAGTTGCCTATTCTTCACGAACTTTATCGCCGGCCGAGCGAAACTACTCGCAACTCGATAAGGAGGCGGCGGCGATTTTGTTTGGTGTGAGAAAATTTCATTCTTATTTGGCGGGTTTGAGGTTTAAAATTCTAACGGACCATAAGCCCCTTTTGGGCATATTGGGACATGGTAAACCCCTTCCCACCATAGTATCACCTCGCTTGGTCAGATGGGCCCTCTTGCTAGCTACCTATGCGTACAGCTTAGAGTATCGGCCTGGTGACAAGCTTCGAGAGGCCGACGCGCTGAGTCGTTCCCCTATCCCAGATGTCGTCTTGCAACTGGACGCTGCTGATGTCGCTTATCCGGCTAACATCAAAATGTTGACGTCCGGTGAGCAGCCCCCTGTCGAGCGTGACCAACTCGTTGAGGCCACGTTGGCCAGTGATACGCTGCAAGCGATTGCTCAGCAGGTTCGACAGGGATGGCCAAACCAGCGTCCGGTCCACGTTCCCGTGCCCTTTTGGCAGAGGCAAGCCGTAATATCGTGCGGCCATGGTCTGCTGTACGTGCATGACCGTGTCATCGTGCCGGCGGCGCTCGTTCCTCAAATCTTGGCCACCCTGCATGAACATCATGTAGGCGTGGTGGCCATGAAGAGGAGAGCGCGGCCTTATGTCTGGTGGCCGGGAATGTCAGACGCCATCGAAAGATTCGTGGCGACTTGCGAGCCGTGCCAGCAGTCGCGGCCCCACGCTCCGCGAGTTCAAGCTCTTGCTTGGCCCGCTGCTGGGGGTCCTTGGCAGCGGGTTCACGCCGATTTGGCGGGCCCGGTTGCTGGCACCATGTTCATCATAATAGTTGATGCTCATTCCGCATGGATTGAGGTGGCGATTTTGCCTAGTACGACCTCTCGAGCGGTCATCAAGGTCCTGAGGCAAGTCTTTGCAACGCATGGGTTGCCTGCGTTGTTTGTCTCGGACAACGGCCCCCAATTTGCGTCGGTCGAGATGGCTGGGTTTATGCGCGTCAATCGCATTGTCCACACCTTTGTAGAGTAAAATTGATGGAAAGAAATGCTGACATGCCATATTAAAAATGCAAACACACATTTTATTCTCACACCTGGTGAAACGCTCTAACTCGAGCAACCA
>JAQIXU010002319.1:0-12528 GCA_034701245.1 Strigamia transsilvanica
ATCAAATTTCCACAAATTTCA
Organism: Strigamia transsilvanica; assembly: GCA_034701245.1. Lineage (NCBI taxonomy): Eukaryota > Metazoa > Arthropoda > Chilopoda > Geophilomorpha > Linotaeniidae > Strigamia > Strigamia transsilvanica. Next base: position 22 of record JAQIXU010002319.1, read on the forward strand.
AGGGGTGACACCGTTTTCGAGGGGTGACACCAAAATTGTGCAAAATTACAAAAAAATTTGCATTTTTTTTGCATTTCTTTTGCATTTTTTTGCATTTTTTTTACACTTTGATGCATTTTTTTGGGTTTTTTAGGGGGGGGGGAGTGACACCACGAGTACCGCCCCGGGTGTCACCCAAGTTAGGTACGCCACTGTCCAGGCTTGTTACGATTTTTGGCAAAAGCGCGATTGTCACAATTATTATTATATTTAGGTTTGGTCGTTCGGCAATAACAGACGACCCAAATTGCAATCTCTTGTTGCACACCGTTTGTGGCGATGCAGAATAACCCCAATTTCTATCGTTGGATACTGTTTGTGGCGATGCAGAAAGTTAGCCTTACCTCTCTGGAGCGCACAGATCATCAATCTAGATGAGACACTTTCATGTAGGACCATTTATCACGTAATTCGACTAGCATAAGCTTAGTTATCTTTAACCCCTTTGGTTATCATATCATTGTTAAGTTTCCATGTTTTAGAGTACTATCTTGTGTATTGGCCAGAATATTCGTAGTTAAGAATATGTCTGTACCAAAAAATTGTACATGTATTGAGAATCATGTTGTCTAATCTTGTTACTCAAATTTATCGAGCGCTGTATGTAGTTGCTGTTTTATCAGGTCTGATTCAAATTTGACACGTGTCAACACTGTTGAAAGGTCAAAATTATAAAAACAGATGAGATTAAAACCAAGTGTTTTTATTAGCTTTAAACACGGTAACTCACCTATAATGCACATTCGAATTAAATATAAACCAATTCTAAAAGAAATATTCAATTTTTCATTCCATGTCTATTTTAAAAAAAAAACAAAAAAAAAAAAAACAAAAGAAAAATCTTCCCATTTAGTAAATCTGATCTGCTGTTACTGTGTAGATTGTTTATGTTTAAACCAAATACAGTGTTGTTTTGAGAAACCAAAAAGTACAATTAAGTGAGAAAAATATACAAGAAAACCAATAGAAATATGAAATAAAATTAAAATTAAAATTAAAATTAAAATAAACGAAATGGAACAAAGCTAATAAATTGTTTGCAAATCCAGACGGAAATTGCAATTTCGGGGCACATCATTGCCCTATTGATTCTTCAACCAACTTCCAGTTATGTTTAGCTGGATATTTCGTCGTCCCTCTTCAACTTCTTCAACTTCGCGAATTTGATATGTCCTGCATTGGGGCAGGTATTGCCTCTCCACCACATCTCCAATTTCATCAATAGGGTTGTGAAAACTGTCCTTGCGAAGATGCACTGTAATATGCTCGATCTCCTTGGTAGGTGGAGTCTTGAGACAACATTCCCTCTGTCTGCGACTGAAATTCGCCAACCAGGTAGCTATCCTGAAACAAGAAATGTACCAAATGAAATGTACCGAACTGAAGAGTTGTCTGAAGGCAGATAGAATACCTGTGACAATTCTGGCTGGGAAAGCCCAGGCTGCGACAGTCCCTGATAAGTCGGTTGACTCATCTGACTCATGCTCAACTGGCCGTGAATCAAAGGTCCCTGCGAGTAAGGTTGCGTTGCATCCTAACATTGAAGAAACAAAGAAACAAAGAAACAAAGAAACAATCAAGTAATGAAAACAAAAGGTTGACATGACAATCACCTGGCTGTGGAAAGGCTGAGACAAGTTGGTGTGTGGTCCATTCAATTTCTGGCCCTTTACACCTCCTTTGCGAGTAACATTTCGTCCCTTATGGGTTTGGCGCGCTAAAACAATCATCAAAGCAAAGCTTTAGTGTTCGAGTAGAAAGCGGAAAAAGGACGAACAAAATGTACTTACTACCTTGCAGTGCTTGCTGATGTTGATTATAAAAGCGCGGTGGTATGTGCGCCATGTTCATAAACATACCGACGGGAACCGGTAAATTAGTAAGCTGAGCATGCGCTCGCTCGGGACTAATGTAACTCATTTGATCGTGTGTTCGATCGTAATAAGCTGTATTGCCATTCATTTGGCTGCTGCGGTCGTACACACTGCCGGGAATCAGTGCTTCCCGAGCATCATACATTGCAGTGCTCATGAAATGACTGCCCGGATTGATGGTGTTAATTAATTTACGTGGTTTGCTAAACTGAATCATACTTTCTTTCAAATTATTCAACGGTCCCTCAACCAGTACTTTCTGCTCTTTGTAGAAAGTTAAAAGGTGATTCCACAACGGTTGCTACAACAAAAAAACAAATAATCAACAAATAATCAAGCACATGTCATCCATCATCTCATCTTACTTTGGATAAAACTTTCGGGTTGCCTACTATGATAATGCCGTATCTCGCACGAGTTAATGCTACGTTTAATCTTCTGGGATCGTTCAAGAAGCCGATTCCTTGATGTTCGTTAGATCGAACGCAAGACATGATGATGAGATCCTTCTCCCTTCCTTGAAAAGCATCAACGCTTGCAACTTCAATCTCCTGATACAGTTTTGCATGCAGGGAACCGTTAAACTGCATGTATTGCACTAAATAAGCCCTTTGGCCTTCGTACGGCGTGATGATCCCTATCTGCTCAGGTTTTACTCCACATCGCAAAAAACGGGTCGTGATTTTCTCCACCAAAGCAGCTTCGGTCCTGTCAACCGAATCGAATCGAATCAAATCGAATCGAATCGAATCGAATCGAATCAAATCAATCTATTGTGTATTTATTACATACCTATTCAAATACGATGTACCCGAACCGGCAATTTCTTCCTGACCACTAGTAGCATAAAAAAACATAGGTTTGTCTGGTTGTGGCCAGGGAAAATCCACCCCTTTCATTTTGCGCTCGTCAGCAAACACACCATTCTGCAACGAGCCCTCGTAGAAAAAGTTTGAAGGGAATTTACTCAATTCTGGATGCATGCGATACTGGACTTCGAGTCGAAATGGACGAATGCCAAGCACCACCAATCGTTCAAACAGCGATTGAGAGAGGCCGGCCCGTGCAGCTTTCTTGCACATCACTACAGGGCCGAGTTGGCAATGATCGCCAACTAAAATCAACTGTAAACAACAACAACAACAATAATAAAACATTTTTAACCTTACAAATCCAACCAATTCAACTCACCTGTTTGGCTCCTAGCACAACAGGAACCATGCACTCCGGTTCTGTAGCTTGCATGCTCTCGTCTATCAAAATCGAGTGAAATTTCAGCCGTGCTAAACGGGGGTCTCCAGCGCCCACACACGTGCAGCAAATCACGTTGGCAGCCTCGAGTAGTTCTTTCTCACAAGCCTTTTTTAAAATACGATAACGCTTTTCATCGGAGGAAGATAATTCGCCTGTTTCATCTTTCAATTGTTGAAGTTTTTGCAATTCGTTATTACTAGAAATTCATCCAAACAAAGACAGAGACAGACAGACAGACAGTCAGAGAGAGAGAATAAATAATTAAACAAATTTGTGTCCACCGTACCCATCCATGTTTCGAATCTGGTGGTGAAGAGCCAAAAATGAAACGGGGGAATCAATTGCTTCTCTACTTTTAGCACAAAGTCGAACCACCTAATATTCAAAAAGACAAACATAACTCATCAGAATGGAATGCAATGCAATGCAACGCAACGCAACGCAACGCAACGTAAATCGTTTCGATTCGATTCTACCTTGAGTCCTGTCCTGTGAATTTTTTCTGTCAACTGGTCTACTGCAATGTTGCTGGGAGCACAAACCAATACGGGACCGTTATTCTGCTTCACCAAGTGATAGACTACGGTAGCCGACGTCACCGTCTTCCCTGTGCCAGGTGGACCCTGAATCAAACTCAAAGGACGTTGAAGAGCGTGCTTCACGGCGTACACTTGAGATCGGTTCAAATCTGGCAAATTTGGAGCAGAAAAATGTTTTGGCAAATGGCATCGAAAGAGAACTTCTTCAACTTCGTGGCCGAGCAATCGATGGTAAATGTAGCCAGATACCGAACTGTCGTCAACAGCGAATTTTCGCAATGCTGCCTGCATCCTAAAAACATTTGCAATTTCAATTTTCAATTTCATTTTCAAACAACTAGCCAGTTTGCACGATTGAAATGATTAGTAACCGGCCTTAACTTCAACAGGGACTCCATTGCTTATGTATTTGTATTTATATTTTTTAAATTTCCTCTTTGTGTTGCGTCATAATTGCATTCGTCTTCATGCACGTTCATTAAACCAAAGTAAAACTGCCTTCTCGTCTCGGCCACATGTACAAATCTTCTGATTTGTAGTCGTGTTATAGAGCGACAGTTTCAACTTAAAGCCAGTTATTAATAATTAAGCAACCCTTACTCCAACCCTTACTCTACCTGTCAAACGACGTGGACTTCCACACAAAGTCCACAACAAAATTGTGTGTACAATCGGTTGGAGCACTCGAATTGGATTTCATTTCGATCCCAACTTCCTCACCGTAGTCTGAAAACAATCAAATTAATTGCAACAATTAGCTAAAACCGACACTGAACTGAACTGAATTGAATTGAATTGAATTGAATTGAATTCTTACTATTCGGAATTTTGATGACATGTCCCACGCCAGACCATGATTTATGTAATTCACCCAAATAACGTAGTCGAAGCTCGTCGCCATGCATGAGCCTCATATCTTATTCAAGGTAATTGGAATAATAATTAGAATAATAATAATAACAATAATAGATTATTTATTTACCGCCGTCTGTTTTAGCCAATGTAAAGAAAGCATTTATCTTTTTATTCAGACCAACATCCCAGCGTACTTCAATGTTGTCCTGAGTTTGCGATTCTTTTAATTTACGATCGTAATCTGCTTCTAACTTCACTAAAGGTCCAAAAATGTTCTGATATTGATATCCATCCTCGTAGCGTAACAAAACTTGTTGCGGCTCTTCGTCCACACCTGGTTTCTCTAAGCACTGAAACGTTGCTTCAATATTATCCTAAAATCAGTGCAAAATACATGTTCAGCTGGATGTGTATGTGTTGATTAAATCGATGGCATTGATGTGCCCTCGCCCATCTCCCATCTCCCATCTCCCCTCTCCCCTCTCCCCTCTCCCCTCTCCGTCCGAAAACCTACCTTCCACAACTCTTCTAATTTACTTATCTGTTGTGCAGATATCTGCCTGGCCCGGAGCTGCTCTTGTTCCGATGGTAGTTTTACAAGCCAGGCCAAAAAACTGCGATCATTGATAAGTGGCTTCCACTGTTCTTGATCCCTACAGTAGCCAAATCAAATTGAAATAAAACAAACTTAAAATAAAAACTGACGCCAGTTATCGTTACCAATTCATGTCTTTTAAACTGCTTTGTGCCGCGCATGGTTGGCGGCAAAGTAAGACTACTACCGAATCGGCTTTTGCGGGTATAAAACCCAAAACAAAAACATTGCGACAACCACAGCTGTAACACTCCAAAACGGTTTCACCCAACGGTCCGTCCTTATGCAACGTCACTTCCTTATGCTTCGCTCGAACCAAATGATTAATTATGTGACTTAAACAAACAAACAAACAAACAAACAAACCATCAAATTACACTATTTTAAAACACAAAAACACGAAAACAGGAAATACCTGCCAGACGTATTTCCACGACCATTACAAAACCACCGTTTACAAACGTTGCACAACACCACGGAGCTCGGATCGTGGATTCCACAATACCTGTTGCATTTAGGAAAAGTGAAAACAAAATAAACAGATTAAATAAATAAATAAATAAATAAATAAATAAATAAATAAATAGATTAAATAAATAGATTAAATAAATACGCACTTGCACGCATGGTCTGGCAAATCTTTCATATAATACTGATCTTCCTCATCCTCCTCGAACGTTAATTCGCCTAATCCTTGCGCCGTACCAGACAGATCACGGTCTAAACCATTCTGGATAATCTCTCCGTTTATCTGAAACGGAGAAGCAAAATTTAAGCCTAACTAGTAGGACGGACACGCTCACGCTCACGCTTAGGCCTAATGACGTCAACCAGAGGCAAAACACACACACACACAAACACACGCATACACACACACACACACACACACACACACACACATACAAATGATTAATTAATTCCAAACCTGGCTCGTTATCGATTGTGAATGATTATGATCCAATTGCGAAGCTTGTGTCTGTGTCTGCGACGGGAGAGTAAAATCTGTAAAGTCAAATTCCGACCCCTGAGTGTCCGCGCCAAGTAAATCGTTTTCTTCAGGATCTAAAAATGTTAGCGTTTGCGAACTGGGACCGTAAGTATCAACGCTCATTATCGAGATTGCTAATTCAAGTGGCAAATGGCAAACGAAGCGACGTGTGATGTGTACTGCGACTGGATGCAAACCTAGCGGCTATTCAACTATTCAAAGCTTAAACGCACATCGACGTATGAACAATATGAAGGACGTCTGTTTTCGCCATTTTCTTTCTCAGACCACACGCTGTGACGTTTAGAAATTTACAGCTGATTACTGATCAGCTCCCGGATCACGGATCACGCTTCGAAACGTCACACAGTCTCAGTTTAGCTAATACCGTAGTTTTAGCACAGGGTTTTAGCTTCTAGAAAACTTTCGATAGTCTGTTTTTATTAGCGTAGCTTAGAACAAATTTCTACGTATTACACTGCAATGCAAATAATACATGGTAAAACAAATTTCCACGCCTGCGCATTTATGCATTTTATCCATAAACATACGGCCCTTGCTTGCCCCGCGTGTTTTCCTTTTCAGATGTTTTGACTTTTGCGTTTTATGTGCAAAAATGCCATTTATTGTGTTTGAATTTTAGTGTTTTTAATCCTTTTCATTTTTTTTTTTTTTTTTTTTTGGAAGATGGAGGAATAGCTCAAACACTATTTTCACAAGTGAATGCGAAGCTGTGATCGGATCGGATCGGATCGGCTCGGCTCGCCTGGCCTAAAAGGCAAAAGACAAATAGGGTTTTGCCATAGAATAATAAATAATACATTAATTAATTAATTAATTAATTAATTATTCTGTGGTTTTGCCTCGGTTTTTGTGCAACACTCGCTCGCCCTCTCGTGATGGAAAAATGTTTTCAACATGAAGCTCGATTCTGTTCCAAGACTGTCCTCCTCAGCGTCACAGATTTCTATCTGGCTTGCGAGTACATAAGAAGTTACAAAAAGAAAATTGTTTATCCTACAAATGCTCGCACAAAATTTCAAGAGAAAACATGTGTCAAGTGTATTGCTCTTATTGCTCTGTCCTTCACAAATCATACGTCATTTGGCAGCGTACGTAATTGGCTCGCTCGTGATCATGATGATTGCATTGCATTCTGGACTGCATTTCCTGGTGTCGTGTCACATGACTAAGTATCTATCTATCTTGTTGTGTCGCTCGCTGCTAGAAAGAGAGAGAGAGAAATGCTAGCAGAGGCATGCTAATCCAACTAGTAAAAATGCCTTGGTTTCGGAAGTGCTAACAAGTATATCGTGTAATGTTTAATTCGTAAGAAATTGTAATGAACAAATGAAAAGAAAAACGCTCGATGATAGGAAATTGCGAGCCAAGAGGATTAAAATAAGCCTAATAAGGTATTGTAGAATAGGTAGCGGTAGTGTACTAGATTTTGAAAATGAAACATCATATGAAAGCCACGCTTGTGAATAATTTGTACAGCATAACATGGCCCAAGATGTTCGAACGCCAGACTTTGACGATCTTCTCGCAGCATTTGACATTCCCGATGTTCCTTCCATTTCGGTGAAAGAGGAACCAGAAAATGACGTCACTCAGTCGTTCAACAACACTACTGGTCTGGTTTTCAAAGGTAATCTGAGGAATAGTCGCAGAAAATCACTTTGTAAAATGTTCCTTTTTTCCTTTTTCCTTGCGTGAAGGTAAAGATGAGAAAAGCCAATTTCCAACATCAAAGTTAACACTAGGTATGAATCAGTCTCGAATTCGCGCGCTACCAACGAATTGTGCCAGTCGACCTACCGGTATACTTCTACTACCAAACGTGGCATCTGTGGCATCTGTGGCATCTGTGGCATCCGTGGCATCTGTGAATAAAACGCGATTGCAACTTGAAATACCAGACGTGACATATCAGTTAAGCACTAACGTACTTCCTCCCTACACACCTGAAGGAGCGCCACCAGATCGGTTGAGAATGTCAATTCCTTTCGACGCTTTCAAATGTGTAGATTGTGGTGATCAGTTTGTACTCGAATCCAGTTTGAAGCAACATCTGGACAGACGAAGCGTTTACATTAGTCTAAACTGTGAAACTTGTCAAAAGGCTTTAAAATACTACAATAGGTACAGTATGAGTTATGACTCGGTACGCACTACTGTGTTTTTTTGTAAATTCAATTTCAAACATTGTAATTTCGGCTGTACATTTGCTTGAAATGTCTACTGTAATTGAAAACGGATTGACATTGACATTGCAATAACATAGTACCTGTACCCTGTATGTGTGTGCCGTTCGTTTTTAAATGACTAATTTAATTTGTTTTGTTTTGTTTTGTTTTGTTTTCTGCAGGTGCAATCTTTTAAATCACATTCGAAATCACCGAGACAAAAATGAGCCTTGTGATGTGAGAAAAGCAGATGTGGTGCCATTGCCAAGAGAATTGATGAACATGATTCCTTTACGTTCGACTGGCAAAGGAATCGTAAATGGCTGCATTGTACTTTCCCATTTGGCAGCAGCAGCAAATTTAATGCGCGAAACTGAGACAACCATTGTCTCAGTTAAAGAAACGAGAACAAACAGTAAACTACGATGCTCCGAATGTTGTCAATTTTTTGACAATGCATCGTCGTTGAGCGATCATTTCAGCCGAAGTCAAAATATGCCTTTAGCTACCTCCCAGTGTTCAAAGTGCAACATGACGTGCCCATCAAAATGTAGTTTATCCGCTCATCAAAGAATTCATTTACAAACTGTGCCGTTTACGTGTCCAGAATGTGGGTCCAATGTCGGTGACAACTGGACGTCGTTTCAACAGCATTTGAGCATATTGTGCCTTCATTACTCGCGCTCCATCGGCTACAAGTGTTCGATTTGCACTCTGCTACATTTAGATGGTGAAAGTTTACGCCAGCATATAATGGACGTGCACGGTGAGGTTTATTTCAAGTGTCAGGCATGTCCGATGGCATTCAAGGCCGGAAACACGTTTGAAGCGCACAAGAAAACGTCGCATTTAACGATGGACGTCGAGTGCAAGATGATTTTCAAATGCCCGTTGTGTGACACCGTGTTTCATTCGGGCGAGCAACTGGACGAGCATTTAGATATTCACATTAAGGAACAAATGCGAGCGACAAAATTCGTCTTCAAATGTTTGGAATGTGGCAAGTTGGTAGAAAATAAGGCTGCGCTTGGAGAGCACGTACGACAGGTGCATCCTCAAGTTGCGAGAAAGGAAAGTTGCAATGTTTGCAGTCTGCTGTTTGATTCGAACGACTCGTTAAAGATGCATGTCAAACAGTTCCATAATAATATCCATCAAAAGAAAGCTGGCAGTGCTGGCAGTGCTGGCAGTGCTGGCAGTGCTGGCAGTGCTGGCAGTGCAGATAGTGGACTCGTAACGTTTGCGTGTAGTTTGTGCGACACGTCCTACTACAATCTAAAGAGTCTGTTACGCCACGAACGGGCCATACACAATTCTGATGGAAGGCCCAAAAAGTACGTCTGCTGGATCTGCAAGGAACACTGTTTTACTAAACGGAATCTTTTGGAGAAGCATGTGAAGCTAGTTCATGAAAATGCAATTTCACACGGTGCCGGGGCCGGGGCCGGCGCAGGGGCCGGGGCGGAAACTTCAACAAGGTCATCAATTAAAATGAAAATTCCACGTCCGAAAGAGGATGTTGATGCTCTACCACAAAAACAGTTGAGAATATGGGACGATGATGGTGGAACATACACGTGTTTCAAGTGTGATTACGTGACCAAGTTTCGTTCGAATTTCGTCCAACATGTCAGTGCTCACAAAACGGACAGGGGGTCACTTCAATGTTTTGAATGTGGTGCTTGCTTTGTAGTTTCTCCTGCATTACGTAAACATTTGGCTATTGTGCATAGGGTTAAGGATGTTGATGGCTATATGGAAAATGACGATTGTCAATTCCAAACTGAAGCAAATGTAAGTGTTAATGGGGCTAATGGGCTAGAATGTGTAGTGTGTTTTAACTCTTTTTCAACTGAATTGTCCCTTAAAACTCACATGAGAACGCACGGTATGGCGTTTATCCGATCAAAAACTAGTGAAAATAGTTCAAATTGTTAAAATGAAATATTTTTAAGTGAAAATGTTATTTTAGTCGTGCAATTTGTTTTTATCACTTTGTTATTAGTTGTGCAATTTATTACAATTATTTTATTCTACACATAATCAAATTAGATAAAGTTACTCCAAATCTCAGGGTGCAATTTCTTGATTTCAAATTTATATTTAATAACTAATCCAGAATTAGATATACTGTGATGTATTATTGTAAAAATAAATTACCCTACGTGAAAAATATATAGTTTTGTTCTGTCCAATCAAAAGCATACTATTTTATTACAAGTTTACAGTGTGGTATGACGTGGTCAACCAGAACGAAATTTTACTTTTCATTAGATTTTCTGGAACAAAAAAATTGGGGTGACATGAGTATACAATATTACAGGTTTTAACAATAATGAGCGAATTTACAAAGTCAAAAATAATTTAATTCTTCCATTCATCTATTTAATTTAATTTACATTTTTTGGAATTGCTTTAGAAATTCTACTTGGCATAGAATCAATTAGTTTTTTCCATGAATCATTTCTAATCTGTTACCAACACTCAAATATTGCATGTTTTAGTTCATGTCTGTTATGGGCATGAACCATTTTGGCAACGATTCCCCTCTTTTATTTCTTGCATTGAATTCCTAGTGCAGGAATCTGTCACTAGGGCATCGTAAGTTTAGAACACAACAGAATATATACATGGTTAAAACTTGTAAAATTGTGTGGAATTCACATTTATTTAAATTTATTTTTGAGGTTAATGAGTTTTTGGAGCTAGATTAATTAAGTTATATTTATTCAAAGGAGATTAATTTGGACAGTTGGAATTGATTTTAATTGCTAGGAGCAATTAGTTATTTATTGGTAGTATTTTTGAGTTTGTTTAATTTTGAGGAAGATTTTGTTATTGATTAACGTAATTGCAGCGAGATCAAAAAGTAAGTTAACACCGACATCGTGTTGAATCCCATTATTGCATCTCAGGAAAAAAAGGCAGGAATTCAATGAAATTTTAACTGGGAATTTGTCCAACATCCTCCTTTATTCACCTAAAATTACATAAGAATCTATCCATTAGTTCTAGAAAAAAAATTGTTTTGTAAGTGTCGTCAAAAATTAAGAGACAAAAAGTAAGTTAACAAATCCTGTTAACCATTGCAAAACTTTACAACTTCATCTGCAAATACTTTGTTGGTCATTTAGGCATACTTTCAAGCAATCTCAGGTGCTTTGTTTGAGAGATTTTACTTCAAACATCTAGAAGTGCTAATTTAAACTGTTGGAGGTTTTTTCTCAATTTTAGAGGGATGTTTTGGTCCATAAATGTTCATTGGACTAAGGTTAGCTGACTAGGAAGGCCACTGAGCAGTCTGATTTTTTTAAGTGAAATATTCTTTCACAAATATTATTGTTTGTTTTGGATCGGTTTTGCTGTTTGATCAATCAAAGCTAATTGTTATTTTAATTCAAAATGGTTTCTTTTTAAAATGTCCCTTTAATCACAGTGACCCATTATTTCTTGATTTCATATTTATATTTAATAACTAATCCAGAATTAGATAACTTATACTGTGATGGATTATTGTAAAAATAAATTACCCTACGTGAAAAATACATAGTTTTGTTCTGTTCAATCAGAACCATACTATTTTATTACACTGTATCACACTGTACATGGTCAACCGGAAGGAAATCTTACTTTCTATTACATTTTCTGGAACAAAAAAATTGGGCTGACATGAGTACACAATGTTACAGCTTTTAACAATCATGAGCCACTTTACAAAGTCACCAATAATTTAATTCTTTGATTCATTCAATTTAATTTCCATTTTTTGGAATTACTTTAGAAATTCCACTTGGCACAGAATCAATTAGTTTTTCTCATGAATCTTTTCCAATCTGTTACCAACACTCAAATATTGAAGAAATGTGTCTGCCATAGGTAGGAACCATTTTGGCAAGGATGCCTCACGTTTTGTATCGCATTGAATTCCTAGTGCAGGAATCTGTCACTAGGGCATCCTAAGTGAAGAACACAACTGTTGTTGTAATAATTGCTCCCTAGCCTTCCGCATTTAACATTAAAAACTTCATATCTGGGCCAAAGAGAAATTTGGAATGAAGGAATGAATGTTCGAGGGTAGGAAGGAAGAAGAACGAACGAACCGTTACGTCGAACTCATCAACGTGTCACGTGACCGTTATTTGGGCAGCGCCATTTTTTTGGATCGATCGCGTTC
>JAQIXU010002320.1:0-12528 GCA_034701245.1 Strigamia transsilvanica
TAAAATAAAAAAACAGCATCTGGGATTCCCAGGCAGTCACCCATCCAAGTACTAACCCGACCCGATGCTGCTTAACTTCGGGGATCGGACAAGAACTGGTGTTTTCAGCGTGGTATGGCCATTCTTATGCAGTATTATGCATTTAAACCTATATAAAGATAATTATTCACTGTTAGTCACGTGACCATTTCCTAAATGGTTTTCAATTATTTTTTACTTTTTTCTTTTCTTTATTTTTTTAATTTTGTTAGATATAAGAAGAAATAAAAACTAAAGCTTTATTTAATTTGTATTATTTAGTTATAAATCTGACATCTAAAAGTTTAATTTTTACTCCTTATTCTATTTATACAGTTAAAAAATAAACAATCATGTTGCAAGCGTCATTGCTGGTGGAAGAACATGTGGCCAAGTAATGCACAGTCACAGTAGGCTGCTTTCACACGATTTCCTAGAAAAATTGAAATAATAATTAGTTTTTTAAAAGGCAAACCAACTGAAATTACTTTTTTTAGAAAAAAATTAAATGTTCTAATGTAAAAATTGAATTTTTTGAAGTAAAATTCAATTTCTGAAATAAAATGAGCGAAAAAAATCGATTGTCCGTGTCGGAATTTGCATATCTAGTGCCAGTGCAGACATATTTAACCCTATATAACTAATGTACATTTTTGAAAACAAACCTTTATTTAGGAATTGAAACTATTTCCCAGCAGTTGTTCTCTCGTTGAACGTGTCGGTGGTGGATTCGATGCTCCGATCGCTTGGCAGCAGAATCTCGCGAGGTGATTTCTTCGGCGGAATTCTTCGTTCGCATTCGTCACGCAGCGGGATTGTTTCCATTTGATTCGGCTCCAATTCCAAGAAGATGCTGAAACATTTGAAAGCCTTTTCGTATTTGCCTAAATGCCGGTAAGCACAGCCTAGACAGTAATAGCCGTGGTACACCGTGGGTAACAGCTGAACGGCTCTTTTCGCATCTTCCAAGGACGATCCGATGGTGGTTTTGCCATCACCGATCATCATGGAAACGGCAGATCGGTGGTAATACAATTTTCCGAGCAGTTCGTTCGACACTCCGGTCAGTTCGATCGCTGTATCGTAGCGGTGAATCATTTCTCGGTATTTTCCATCGTAAAGCATTGAATTCGCCCACTCCTTCAATGAGGAAGCTATGAATTCGTTGAATTCGTTCGCTGCACCAGTTAACTTTAAGCTGGTCAGTCGATCTTCCACGGATGGCTCAAATTCTTTTAAAATCTCTTCGATTTCTCGGGTTTTGCTCTCGTGCTCTTCGTTAGACATCGCCATTTGATAATTGCGGTAAATGTCGTTCTGCAGCATCGATAAGTCGTTGAAAAGTGTTTTTTCTCGTTCGTTTAATCCATTTCCGGCGCCGAAATCTGTCTTCTGGAGAACGTGGTTGCAAAGTCCCAAATCCCACAGATAAATGTTGCCGCATTCGATTAATATCTTCTGCCTGCGACTGCTCGTTATCCACGCTCTTCTCCCGACTCCCGTCGCGAATGCTTTGCCTTGATCCGCGGTGTTTTTCCAGTCGTGATTCGTGCATTTTCTCCATAGTTTCAAAATAAATTCCCGAATTGTTTGATTTGCTGCAGGAATGAGAATACAGTTCAATTTGACATAGTTTTCTTTGTTCGCCGCCATCTTGCAGTTGCAGGATATCAAATGTTTGGTTGTGAAAATCGAAAGTGAAACTAAAAATGGTTCAAATACAATTCAAAATTATTTCTTGTTTATATCCGAAAAAAAAAGAAATTAAACACGTTTTAAATTTGTCAGTTACCGTAATCCTAATTGTGATTTACTTGTATCCGTTCCGATTTTCCGTTTTAAAATCAAAACCTGCTAACGTTGTAAGCTGATATGCTCCACCTAAAAAACAAATAAAATCAACTTTTAAAGTGTGAAATTTGATCTTGATATTAACAAACTCGTGAAAAATTACCTGAAATTGTCTCTAAATGAAAAAATCACGCTTAAACGGGTGCAAAACGAAGCGCTAACGAAATTGAAAGTACTGACAACCTGACAAGCACGAATTTGGATTTTTGCCCAGCCAATCAGCTAGCGCTTCACTGAATACCAACCGTCGCCCATTACCATCTAGCGCCAAATTCAAGCAAGCTTACATATTGTAAATCTATCAAAATATCGTTCCACCTGTTGTGATTTTATATTTTAGTGATAAAACACCTTCTTTGCATGTGGATTTGCGCATGAAAAGCCTGTTTTTGTATCTATTTCCTTGAGTGGATTTATTCATTACAAAAAAGAACATTCCAACTGAGAAATACAACAGTTTCATAGATCCAGAAGCTCTAAAACACTCAAATGGCAATCACTATTGATGATTTCCTTTTGTCTCTTGGTAAACCAGGTCGATATCAAATAATTGCCTGTTTGCTACTATGGAGCAACACATATACAATTGCCTTCAACCACTTTGTGACAGTATTTTATGGAATAATACCCAAGCATCATTGCAAGGCAAAAATCTTAATTATTAAATGGACTATCTAGTTAATAAAACAGTCCCATGT
The DNA here is from genome assembly GCA_034701245.1 of Strigamia transsilvanica. Lineage (NCBI taxonomy): Eukaryota > Metazoa > Arthropoda > Chilopoda > Geophilomorpha > Linotaeniidae > Strigamia > Strigamia transsilvanica. The sequence continues at coordinate 2,568 of JAQIXU010002320.1, forward strand.
ACTAATCGATGGGACTATGACCCATAACTTAGACTCAAGTCTGTTGTCTCCGAGGTAAATTATTCATACCTATGTTTATATTTAAAAAATATAATTTCTTGATTGGATTTGGTGTTTGGTAATAAATGGCAGCTGAGTCTTGGATTTAGCATATATTTCGTGGAGGTAATGGTTGGTGGACCTGGTGGAACTTTTGTTGGATAGAATTGAAATTGGTACAAGCAGGTTAAAAGTATTACAAGAAGTGTTTATTCAAAAATCAGTTGTCCCCCAAGGAACCTAGGGGGATTACATTCTTGCATTTTATTGGATGCAGGATGCTGCGCATACGCGCGCCATCCGATCACCTGGCGGTGATGATGTGTGCCTACTGCACATTATTCCCAACAAATCCCTCTCATGGGCAATAAACACACATTTTACATCTTAATTATTTATCAAAATACTATTTTCTGCACCTGTGACAGCTCCTCCGATTGTTGTATGTCGTGTCAGCACAGATAATCTGTGGTGTCAGTTCCTAGTTCCTCGTTTCCGGTGACATGCGTATTGGTGGTTTTTCCATCGTTTCTTTTCTGTACTCGCTTGGTCCTCTGTGCTCTATGCTCTACGTTGGATGCCATTTTGGTCTAGTTTCTCCACCTGGCTCATTGTCTGTGGTCCCACCTTTTTGTTTCTCCAAATAAAAAAAAACACAGAGAACAGCATCTAGGATTCCCAGGCGGTCACCCATCCAAGTACTAACCAGACCCGATGCTGCTTAACTTCGGGGATCGGACGAGAACCGGTGTTTTCAGCGTGGTATGGCCGTTCTCGTAAACTATCCTGCATTTGACCTTATATAAAGACTATTATTACACAATAATTTATTTTTAGCCACTTGACCTTTCCCGAAATAGTCTACAATTGTTTTTTTTTTTACTTTTTACTTTTCTTCATATTTTTTACTTTGTTACGGTACAGATGTAAGAAGAAATAAAAACGAAAGCTTTATTTAATTTGTGCTATTTCGTAATAAATCTGGCATTTAAAATTATATACAAAAGTGAAATTTATACACCTTGTTCTATTTATACTGTTAAAAAAAACAATCATGTTGCAATCGTCATTGCTGGTGGAAGAACATGTGGCCAATTAATGCGCAGTAGACTGCTTTCACACGATTATGGTACCTAGAAAAATTGAAATAATAATTCGTTTTTTAAAGGCAAACCAACTGAAATTGATTTTTTTAGAAAAAAATTAAATGTTCTCATGTAAAAATTGAATTTTATGGAGTAAAAAATTTAATTTCATGGACTAAAGATTGAATTTCATGGACTAAAAATTGAATTTCATGGACTAAAAAATTTAATTTCATGGACGAAAAATTGAATTTCATGGACGCAAAAATTGAATTTTTTAGCTCATTTTTAATGAGCTAAAAAATCGATTGCCGATGTCAGAATTTGTATATCTGGTGGCGGTGCAGAAATATAGGCGAAAAACTGAGTTTTTTGCGACTAAACAGTGTTTGGACAACTCAGCTTAATTAATTTTAATGTAATATTAACCTTTAAATGCAAAGTAATAATCGAGAACGGCCATATCACGCTGAAAACACAGCATAATTGCAATTGTAGCAAAAAATTTCATTTATTTTTCCTAAAATAGTAATTTCATTTAAAATAACAGCAAATTTCACATAAAATAACAGCAAAATTGCAATTGCACTGAAAAATTTATTTATTTCACCTAAAATTACAGCAATTTTACCAAAAATGTATTTATTGCAGTTAAAATAGCAGCAAAATTGTAATTTTACCTACAAATGCAATTTAACCAAAAAATCCATTTATAAACTTTATAAATTTATAAAACAGTATCGCAATTTGATGTGTTTAGAACGTTGGTGTTGCGACGTTCCTTTGGATAGTTCTTCTCGCTGTCAGTATAGATTCTGGCGGACTTTCCGACCAAGTGTCCCTGCCCCTGCCCTAACCCGAACAATAACTTCTTTAGCCAGACTGCTTCTTTTGTTGCTTCGCTTATTCCGACACTCGTTTGCTTGGGGGACTTCCAGCTGATGGCTTTCCCAGATAGTTTGTATAAGAACCCGGTGGTGGATTTCGCATCATCAGTCATGGAGTTCCGGCTTGAGTCGACATATCCCATCATTTTCTGGTCGTCTCTCTTGAAATGCAGCTTCTTGCTCTTTCCAGTGTGCATTCATATAGTTGTGATGTCCGGCCTTGTTCCTTGGTCCAGGTACATTAGCGATCCCATCAGACTTTGGTAAGGTACTTCCTCTCTTGTCGGTTCCTCTTGTGACTCCGGTGCCTCGCATTTGGCCATCGGCGTAGACACTGGGCTTGCACCCTTCAGTCCAAATGCCTCAATCACCTCAACGCACGTCCAGTTCAAGAATTCGTGTTGGGCTTCTGAGGTCTTTTATTTCCACAGATCTCTTCAAAATCTCCCGTGCCCACGCCTCTATTTTTTGACTGGATGCTGCGCAACACTTACTGTCCAATTATGGCAATTTCTTCCTGGTTCTTCATGATGTGGACTCCCTCGTCGGAGTAGTCTTTTGAAACCGTTTTCTCGCGCAAAATGGCGTCGAATGTCAGGTACCACATTCTCCCTGCCTGTTTCAATCCATGAATTGCCTTCTGGAGCTCGCATATCCATTCTCCTCGGTCGCGTTCTTCGTGGCCCGGCGGTTGCTCCATGTAGACCTTCTCATCTAGATTTCCCTGTAGGTAGGCGGTCTTCACATCGTATTGGCGTACTCGCCATCCCATCCGGTTTGCTACTGCAAGGATCAGTCTTAAACTTGTTAAACGTATTACCGGTGAATAGGTTTCCTCATAATCAAGTCCCGGTCTTTGTAACACTCAATTTCTTTTTGTTGGTTCTTCTTTATTTTGATAGTCCACTTGCTCTTCCGTACGTTTTTGGCATTTTCCCGTTTAACCAGTGTCCACGTACCAAACTCTTTATGCGATTTTAGTTCCTGTTCAAAAGAATTGTTAACCCTACATTATCAAGCTATGGGACTGAAATCAAATTGTCATTTAGATTAGGCACATATAATACCTCTTTTGCCGTTAAATCGGCATCAGCCGTCTGCAGTCGAACATTTCTGGACCCGCAAATTGCTGTCTGGCGTCCGTCGGCAAGCATCACATGGCGGCTGCTGTCATCCGGTGTGAATGTCGAGAAGAAATAACGGTTGGCCGTCATATGGCGTGTGGCACCTGAGTCTAGGTTCCATCTGCGCCCCTCTGGTTCTTGTGCCCGGACCAGGAATGCTAACTTGTTATTGTGTTTCAATGTCAAAATACAACATTTCATGATGAAAGTTTGTGTTTTAATATCAAAATGTGATATTTTATTATAATATTTCGTGTTTTAGCTTGAAAAAACCAAGCAAAACACTAATATTTTCGTCCACCTTGTGGCTTCACACCCGTGGATACCACTGATACATTCTTGCACACATGTATATAAACTGGCATTCGACCCAAAAACCAATGTGAAGAGAAAGAACCCACACAACACGTCTATTCTTCTCAATTGCTCGAAACGAAAGGCACAATATTTATTCTTTCAACAAAACTCGTCACCCAGGGAAACCCCCTATGGTGGGACATTACAAATATCCAATAATCAATGCTTATTCAGTTACACATTGCTTAATACTCAACTGTAATTAGTGTCGTAAAGATTCAGATTTCGATTTAAACACGTTGGTCTTTCTATCGATTTCCTCCGGAACTGCCTCCGGAACCAACAAATCTTGGTCCTGCCGTAGTAAAACTGTCATCAAACGTATGTTGCCAGTTTCCCGGCACCTCTTTCGCCTAAAAACCAAAAACAAACAACTATTAACACACCCAAAAAAACAAAAGAACCCCAAAAAAAATTAAAATAAACACCATAAACGCGTGCAAAAACTCAACCAAACTTCAACGTATTGACACATGCATTTAGCTTGGCGGTAGGCCCTCTACCTCGACGAGCAACATCGATTTGTGCCGATCCGAACTTGTAATTAGTGTCGTAATGATTCAGATTTGATTTAAATGCGTTCTTCTTCCTTTCGATTTTCGGAACTGGCCACCAACAAAACGTGGTCTTGTCATACTCCCTGCCGTCCCCTCTGATTGCCACGTTGATTTCCCACCCTCATCTGCAAAACGGTTTGTCGCCTTACTGGGGATAATAACAATAACTTATATTCAAAAAGACATATTATTTATTCCACAACTTGGAAAAATAAATACTCAGATAAAAAAGCATAACTTAAATAACTATCTTATTAGTTAACACAGTTTCTATACATACTATGGACATAATAAATATATTCAAAGATTATAATAAATACTTAAATATAATACTAATTTTCTACAGGCCGACACGAACAGGATTGTGTGGCTGGCTTCTTCTTGCATACGAGATTTTTTTTCCTCCACTTCATCATGTTTTTGAGCATTTTGTTTTCGTTTTAAATTGTCTGGCATAGTACGAAAGATGAACAGATGAAATGATGATGAAATTTCACAGACTATCACCCCATTTTTAGTAAAAATCCACTATGCTGAAATATAGTTTCAAGATCACGCGGCTTATCAATTACTAAATAAACACTACAATGTCTTTAGCTATTGAATAATGACTGTTTTTAATAGCAACTTATTAAAGATAAATATGAAAATGACAATCTATCATGCTACGCATGATAACTCAAAATATACATACTAGATAACTTAAATGATATAATAATATAAATAATGATTTGAAGATAATATGTTCTTGGAATATCACAACTTGTGATATTTAGCCAGCTGGTTTCTCGGCGCGGCAATTGTTCTTTCCTGCTACCTTCAACGCCCCAGCTGGTTTCTTGGCGATTGCAGTTCCTGATTTGATTGGGCGACCTCCTACGTCTCGTGATTTTATTGGTCTGCCTCCTTTGTCTCTTAGTTTTGTTGGCCGACCCCCTGTGTTTCTGAGTTTACTTGGCCTTCCTCCTTTGTCTCGCAGTTCCTTTCGTCGATTTATACCCGTTTCGCCGAATCCCGTTTCGCCGAATCCCGTTTCGCCGAATTATAATCCGGATTACGATTTTCGGCGAAACGGGAATTCCCCTATCGCCGAAAACAAAAAAATCGAGTGATCGATTTATCGAAATTCGATTTTTTTCGATATTCTTAGCCCTTTTTAGTTTTTTTCAAAAATAAAATAAAATAAAGAAAAAGTAAGGTAAGAAATGTTTAAAGTAAAAGAAAAAAAAATTATCTAAAGTTGAAACAAAATTTCCACACGAAAAAGTGCCATTTGCACACGAAAAAGTGCAGTTTCCACACGAAAAAGTGCCGTATTCACACGAAAAGTGCCGTTTCCACACGAAAAAAGTGCCATTTCGTGTGTAAACGGCACTTTTTCGTGTGCAAATGACACATTTTCATGTGAAAACGGCACTTTTTCGTTTGGAAACTGCACTTTTTTGTGTGCAAATGGCACTTTTTCGTGTGGAAATTTTATTTCGATTTTAAATAACTTTTTTTTCTTTTATTTTAAACATTTCTTACCTTACTATTTGTTCATTTTATTTTATTTTTGTAAAAAACTAAAAAGGGCTAAAAATATCCAAAAAAATCGAATTTCGATAAATTGATCACTCGATTTTTTTATTTTCGGCGAAAGAGGAATTTCCGTTTCGCCGAAAATCTTAATCCGGATTATAATTCGGCGAAACGGGATTCGGCGAAACGGGATTCGGCGAAACGGGAAATCACCCTTTCGTCGACCTTTTTTACCTTGTTTCACTGTGCAATTTGTATTCTCTCAATTTTCTCAATCGCATTCGAGATTTCATTTTTGGCCTTGTCCCATAGACCTTTTGCAATCAGCATCCAATCAATTTCTTTTATCAGGTTCCAGATGACATTCTTTGCCATTTCCCACAAGCTGGTATTTACTATTCCACTTGGAATAAACACTAGGTACATTCAAGGTATAGGCAGCATCTCCAATTACAAATTCGTCTCCATCAAAATATAGGTGTGGTCTCTTAGCCATTGACATCAATGAATAAACTTTCGAGTTGTGAACCTTTCCTATGAAATTTAAAAAAAAATTATTATACATACATATAAAAGTGGTATTATTAATGTACCTGGTTGTCAAATGTGGTACACTCAAATCAGTCTAAAGGGATCTGTTATTATCTGGAGGTTCAGTGATGTGAGTTCCATCAACGAATCCAAGGCAGTCTGGAATCAATTTATGGTAATTAATTTCAGGTTGAGTTCAATTTTTTTTTGAAATTCCTGCAAATTATCACTCTCCATTGCTAGTTCCTCTGTAAATTAGTAATTAGTAATTAGTAATTCTCATTACCTTCATTAAACTCACCATCGTCACCACCATCTTCACTCTGATTGCTGTCAGCACTCGATTCATCTTTATCGTCATCATCATCATCATCATTTTGCTCTTGAAATGTGGGGAGTACCAAAAAAATACAATCTGTGGCATGAATGACTGGTGTGCCGGAAAAGCTTGATCGCGAAACAGACCGCCTGGCCCGGAGGACCTGCCTACCAGACCCTCCCGGTGTTGCCGGTAGCTGGTCCGGTGGTGGTGTTGGGGCCGGGGCCGGAGCCGGCTTCGGGCCGCGCTTATGTTGCGGGTTGCGGTGTAATGTGACCAAACTGGTTTAAGCATTGATATAATACATTATTTAATGAAATAAGCTTAAGAAATAATTACAATAGAGCAACAAAACGGGGTTGTATACTTGGCGCCCAAAAATTTAAGCGCCAAATAAAATACATACTTCTGATTAACCGCCGAAAATAAAAATAAACAGAAATTGAATAACCGCCAAATTTAAAACGATAAATGATTAACCGCCGAATTCATTTGGCGGTTCTTCCGCCAAATGAATTCGGCCGAACGGCCGTAACGTTCGTACGACGTTATGGCGCTTAACGTCGTACGAACGTTACGGCGCTTAACGTCGTACGAACGTTTTACATGCAAAAATGTAAAAAAATACTGAATTTTCACCTAAAAAATGCAAAAAGATATGATTTTATAGACAAAAATGCATTTTTATATGCAAAAATACAAAAAAAAAATGAATTTACACTCAAAACAATGCAAAAAGATATGAATTTATACATAAAAATGCATTTTTAGATGCAACAATGCAAAAAAAATGAATTTACACCCAAAAAAATGCGAAAAGATATGAATTTATAGACAAAAATGCATTTTAATATGCAAAAATACAAAAAAAAAAGGAATTTACACCCAAAACAATGCAAAAAAGTATGAATTTCTACATAAAAATGCATTTTTAGTTGCAGCAATGCAAAAAAACTGAATTTACACCCTAAGTGCCCAACATGCCGTGGTTTGGTGACTAGCACCATGAATGTTTTCATTTAACCTAAAACCCAGAAAAACAACACAAAAAACCAGAAATAAATTAAATCTACACAAAAAACCAGAAATAAATGAAAACTGCACAAAAACCCAGAAATAAATCAAAACATCACAAAAAACCCAAAAAACCAAAAATATATCAAACAAAACATAACAGAAATAACCGCCAAATTAAATTAAAAATTTGGCGCTAGATCAGTTTTAAGCGCCAAAAAAAATATATTGATTAACCGCCGAATTATACATATTGGATTAACCGCCAAAAAATTTTTCAATATGGTAATTGGCGCCGAAAAATTAACCGCCGAATTTTTTGGCGGTTAATCATTGGGCGCCAGGTATAGCGATCCAACAAAACTTACATATTGATCGTTCGGAGCCGACACACAGAATGAACAAAACAAAAAACATGATCAGTTTCTTCTGTAATTAAACTCTTCGTGATGCGTCACATGACGCTGCGACTGCTCGACACATCACATCCCTCCCTCATTAAATAAAACTTTCTTTTCAACATCTTAAACATCCTAAAACCCAAATGTTCATCTTTCAGTGTCAAACAAAATCCATCAACTTTACAATAAATATAAAATTCAACACATTGTTTGATAAAATAAATCTATACATAATAAAAATAAAATACACTGGCATCAAGATCATATTACAAATAAAAAAGAAAAAACACAAATACAAAAAACATACATGTTATAGCAAACATTCATTGAATATTTCAGTACTTTTTGTACTAATAAATTCTAGCTGGCATCTCCTTCATCCTCTTCCCTCTTAAAACTACACTCCGTCTCCTCCGACCGACCGGGCATCCTCCCAGCTGCCGGCGAATCCTGAGCCTTCATTAGGTTCCAACCCAAACAGTTCCCCTGGAATCTCCATTTCCTCACCATCCACAAAATCCCAGCAACAATGATTCAAATGACAAGAACAACTAGCCATCCATGCAAACTTATCCTATCCCAGACCCCAAATGAAAATACAAGAACACTAAAATAACAATAATTAAACAATATTAAAAAAAAATTTGTCCTCCACCACTGACTATCGGCGCTGTTGTGTTGGAACTGGCATCACCCATGGATGGTCAGGAACATTTCCCCGACTGCGTAATGCATGTCCTACAGGTGGTGCAACTTGAGGTCCCAACATCCCGTACTGCCCACTCCAACTTCCTTCACATAAGTGGTTGTCCTGAACTGAAGAAAAAATCTGTGCATTTCCATTCAGAAATAAATCATCGTCAAACATCGGCAAAATATCATCATCCTGGTCATTGTCCTCTAATGGCATATCCGAAAACTCAGTCCTTTTCTGGATGCCTGGTTTGAGTCTATTCACATGTACAACTTGTCTGTGCTCTCCATCTAGATCTGCTATCTCGACATTAACATCCGAAACTATTCTGGTAACATAAAATGAGCCTGTCCACTTAGGTGCTAGCTTTGGGGATAAACCAACTCCAACCACAGTATTCTGAAGGCACACCTCATCTCCCAGTTGAAACGTAGGCTGAACCGTTCCTCTGTCATAGTATTTCTTACGGACATCTGCAAACTCGTCATGAGCCTTTGACGCATGTTGATGTGCGTACTGCGACCGGCCCTTCAACTCTGAAACTGCATATGGCAACCAATCATCCCAATCGTTCTGCTTTTCCCCAACATAATGAGAAAGGTGATCTTTAATTGTCCGATTAACTTTTTCCGTCACCTCGTTTGACGCTGGGTGATAAGCAGTGGTAAAAATTTTCTGTAAACCCAGAATAATATACACCTGCCGCAACAATTGAGATGTGAAATTTGCCCCACGGTCTGTAATTAACTGCTTTGGCACTGTGTGGGGCAACACAACTCGTTCCACAAATGCTTTCGCAACAGTGTCAGACTTCTGATCAGGCATAGCTACAGCTTCCACAAATCGTGTTAAATGGTCAATAAAAACGAAGATGTAACGGTTTCCCCGATAAGTCACTGGCAATGGACCCATGATGTCCATACCTGCCCGATCAAATGGTTTAGAAACTTCCGGAAACTTTTGTAGCGGTGCCCTCTTATGTGGACCATAATATTTACGGAGCAAACACTGTCGACAATACTCCTGCACATCTTTTGAAATTCCTTTCCAGTAAAAACATTTTGCTATAGCCTCGTAAGTCCGTGCGTACCCCATGTAGCCAGAATATGGCGCATCATGATAAACATGAAGGATTTCCGATATCATCTTCCGTGGTGCAACCAAAACTTCCCATATCTCTCTGCAAGCTGAATCCGCTGCCAGGTTCCGGCGATAAAAAAAGAAGACCCCTGTCATCTAAAAAGAACTTATCAGCATCATCTGGCAATGTCCCTTTATAAATTGTGTGACAATCATCCTCCAGATGTTGTAGGAATGGACCCCAAACATCATCTTTCCTCTGCTCTGCATGAAGGCGTTCCCGATCCCAAATAGGATCAACATCATCCAGAACATTGACAGGCAATCGACTTAAAACATCAGCATTTCCATG
>JAQIXU010002321.1:0-12523 GCA_034701245.1 Strigamia transsilvanica
CAACCATGAAATGGATGCAAGATTATAAGGTTAAACTACCTGATTGGCCGTCTAGTAGCCCAGATCTTAGTCCAATCAAAGATATATGAGCATATACAACACGCAAATCGCTTTATTTTGAATTTAAAACATGTTGAAAAACAAAAACCAGTGTAAAAGAAATTATGTTTGTTGTTCATAAATTGTAGATGATTCTCAAGCTCGGTCGCATATTGTACAACAGATGGCGCCATCAGTCTGGTCATTCATGCCCTACCCACGATCCCCTTGATGGGGTGTGGTCCACATGCCGGACAAAGCTTCGAGGCACCACGCGCTGTTACAGTTGAGAAAGAAAATCATTTGGTCTTATTCTAATAATTGAGGTAAGATATAACGGAACAGAAATCGATATTTCTAAACACACTTACTACTTTTTTTTTATTATAGTCTACTTGATCTATCAGTTCCACAAGTCTGTCCAAGGGTCCCTGGTAAGCGGTTAACTCCTACTGCTCCTACTGAAGAAAAATCATTCACGCACCATCTTTGTACAGATTGATGCATTCAGAAAAGGTATTGAATAATGAAATATTTAGCAACCATACTGAAGCAGGGCCGTGCCGTGTTATGATGCTGCGTAAGGGGACGGCATAAGACGACGTTTCACTTTTTTGACGCCGTTTTTGCCCGAAAGGCTCACTTTATCGAATCGTGAACAAATCTTAACAAATTCAGAAAATCTTGGAAAAATTTCAACAAATTCAGGGGTTTGGTTCGCTTTTGCGAAAATCGTTATAGCGAATCTCATTTTAGCGAAACGATACGTTTTAGCGAAAATGAAAAAAAGAAAGAAAAAAATTTTTTTTTTTTTAAAAAATATTTTCTTTTAATTTTTTTTTTCCAAATGAAATTCATGTTTTTATCTATGCTTTGCTGCGTTACGCATAGATCTCTCTGCTTCGCTGCGTTATGCATAGATCTCTCAGCTGCGGTCCGGGCTGATTTCTAAACATCCCTTAAGTAAGTAAATCCACCCAACCCTCGTTATACGGCCGCTCTTTATAAGGCGTTTCGCCATAACAGCCTTGTGCCATTATGGCTAAATTTTGATATGCGGCCTAACATTTTCGGTATACGGCCAAAAAGTCGGGAAATTCCCTAACAGATCAGGGGGAACGGCCCCTGATTCGTTATACAGCATTTCGCATTGCGGCCGATTTTCCAGGAACGTATCCCGGCCGTATATCGAGGGTTGGATGTAGACAAAACTATCAGTAAAAAACTAGTCAGGCACGTCACAGCAACGTTCAGCATAACGACGCTGCGATGTTCAGCGCTAAAGTGATTGAACCCCAAATGGCCAAATTCAAAACATTTTGGAACATTTCGAGCAAATCAGTGGAGAAAGTGACAGAACACAGAAAAAGGCTGACAACAAAACAAAAACGTACATCCAACCCTCGCTTTACGGCCTAGATAGGTTCCGGAAAAGTTGGCTATTAAGCAAAATGCTTTATAACGAATCAGGGGCAATTTCCCCTGATTTGTTATGGAATTTCCCAATTTTTGGCCGTACACCCATACCTCGCTTTACGGCCGAGATACGTTCCTGGAACGTCGGCCGCAAAGCGAAATGCCGTAGAACGAATCAGGGGCCGTTTCCCCTGATTCGTAATGGAATTTCCCGACTTTTTGGCCGTATATCGAATATATTAGGCCGTAAATCGAAATTTAGCATAAAAAATTTTTAAAAAAAATAAAATTAAAAAAACAATGTTAGAAAAAAAAACATTTTACCAATAAGATTTTTTTTTTTTCAAATTTTTTTGTTTCGCTAAAATGAATTTCGCTGAAAAGAGTTTCGCTAAAGCGAACCAAGCCCGTTGTATTTTGATCCAAAATTTGAAAACTTTAATATTCGCTAAATGGGTACCGAAAATTCCCCACGCCCCGAGTAAAGTGCCCCCATGAAAATTAGCCATCATGCACGTTATATTCACATCAACTTTTTTTTAAAAAATGGATTAATCTTAAATGATGGTTTTATTTCATTTTCCTTCTCTGTTGGTTGCTATTTGTAGAAAACTACTTTCACCTTATATCCATAATGTTTGACTTTTTTAAATTTCAGAATATTCATTTTTGATGTGATCGTGTGATATCTTATTGATCAGCATAAAGTTCGTGCCAGTTTGCCAAACAAACAGTTTCTGCTTTCAAAATGACGGAAAAACGACATCGTTTCAGTTGCAATCTGTGCGATTATTCGTGTTCATCTTATTCACAGTTGAAGAGTCACATGCTTAAACACACTGGTGAAAAGCCCTTCAAATGTGAAGAGTGTGGACTTTCCTTTAGGCTTAAAGCGAAATTGACTGCCCATGTGCGAGTGCACGCAGGAACACAATTCAAGTGCCATTTTTGTGCGTATTCCAGTATACGACGTGACATGTTAAAAATACATATTGCAACTCATACGGGGGAAAAGCCATTAAAGTGTCATCTTTGTGCTTTTTCCTGTATTGCAAGTGGGAGTTTAAAAGTACACTTAAGGACCCATACAGGAGAAAAAGGATTCAAGTGCCATCTTTGTGCTTATTGCAGTACTACAAATGGACAGTTAAAACAACATATTGTAACACATACGGGAGAAAAACGATTCAAGTGCCATCTTTGTGCTTATTCCTGTAATCAAAGTGGAAATTTGAAAGAACATGTTGCAACTCACACAGGAGAAAAGCCATTCAAGTGCCATCTTTGTGCTTATTCCTGTATTCATAGGGGAGCTTTAAAAAAACATATTGCAACTCATACAGGAGAGAAACCATTCAAGTGCCATCTTTGTGCTTATTCCTGTATTCAACTAGGAAATTTAAAACAACATATTGCAAAACATATGGGAGAAAAACAATTCAAGTGCCATCTTTGTGCTTATTCCTGTAATCAAAATGGGCATTTAAAACATCATATTGCAACTCATACAGGAGAGAAACCATTCAAGTGCCATCTTTGCACTTATTCCTGTATTGCAAATGGGACTTTAAAATTACACTTAAGGACCCATTCAGGAGAGAAACCATTCAAGTGCCATCTTTGTGCTTATTCCAGTACTACAAGTGGGGGTTTAAAAAGACATTTGGCCTCTCATATTCTAGAAAAACCACTCAAGTGTCATTTATGTTCGTATTCCTGTGTTCAAAATCGAAGTTTAAAAAATCATATAGCAAAACACAGATGAATGACCAGATTAATCTCTTTATAATTATTTGATACAGAACAAGTTATTTCTGTGTCTTATTCAAGAAAATATTTAAAATCTATTTTTTTGTGTTGAAAAATGAAGAAAATTTGAACTTATTCTGATTTAATAATTATTCTTTTCGTAAAAACACACCTAATTAGACTCATTACTTTAAAGTTATTAATTACTATATTCAGTTGGTCTCGGAGTTGTGCCCATTGAGGTCAATTTATTTCTTTGTCATACTATTCAAGCATAGCATATCTGTGTTGCTCGGGATTCACACTGGGAAAAGTAGAGGATCACTTTTCCTGTCCTTTTTTTCCCCGGGAAACGGGAAATTTAAATTCAATTTCCTGGGAAATTCAGGGAAATTTTAAAAACTGATGAAAACAGTAATAAAAAAAAAAAAAGTGAAAAAAACTAAAAAACTAAACATTTTTTATTGAGACGAAAAAGATACAACTGTTTAACCTTCCTGTACATTTAAAAAATAGTGTTTTAGAAAGGAAAGAGCATTTAGTGAGAAATCACTCAATGATGACCTTTCTTTTGTACAAAAATTGGCCTATGAAGAAAATGCTCTCTCACTTTCAATTGATGTCAGCTGTATTGTCATCAATGCATCTAAAAAGTTTTGAATGTTTGCTGTGGTATCACCAGTACTTTCGTTAATTTGGAGCTTCTTTTGAAAAACCTTTTTCCTATTCACAGAAGGTGATGTAGGAAGTTTGGTTTTCCGCGCAGCATTTATCGCATTAGACAGTCTGTTCTCTAAATTGCTGGCTTGAGGTTCTTCGATTATTTCAGATGTGGTAGCATTAAACTCATCTGCATGGTCAACAAATAATCTTCTCATTAGATCTGCTGCACATTTTAAAATTGAGGCTTTAGATGAAAAAGGCAATTCTTTCATATTCGAATTTAAATCAAGAGTGTGGAGATATTTGAGCAAAGAAACAACATCCTAACCTCTTTAATTCGAATCAACAAAGCTGCAAGTAATACTGTTGAAATTGCAGTGTTATTACTTTGCAATGATCGTTACAAATGAAATAATTGCATCACCAGTCAAAAGATTTGCATCTCGCCTGCCCAATGCTTTGATTGCCAATTTGATTGGTTTTAGCGCATTGACAGTATCTGTTAAAATGGGTATATGCTCTTCACAAAGTGCAATTATTAATTTTGGTTTAAATATGTACGCAACAGTCTGCGTACATGTTGCATTTGCATGCACGTTGCATCTACGTCGTAGATGCAACATGTACATGAACGCAACGTATACACTTTAATTTTAAACGAATTTCCTGGAAAGCGGGAAGTGTAAAATTTCCAAAGAACCCTCTAGAGAAAAGGCAGCAAGCATGGCCGAAAATTCATGAAACTGAAAATTTGTTGGAATTTATCCATTCTACAAAATAAAACGTATAGTTGCTTTGCTTCAGATGTGATTTTAAAACATATTTCATACGTTTTTGTAATTTCAATTTTGTTTTTCTTTCTCCGTGTACGTATATTTCAATTAGTACAGATATTTGAGATTTTTAAACATTTTTATGTAGATTTGAGGTTATTAGTGGTTATTTTAAATTGTATTTTGATAGCAATCAGACATTGAAATTTTATTACATCAAGCAGTAAGATTTTTATTTGATAAATGGATTAGATTAGTGAAGAAAACTGAAATATAATTTGATGTAATAAATAATTATTTTTTTCCTCAGAAAAATATTATAGCTAACATTTACTGTGAAATTTGGGTTTTATTCTCTTTGTACAATCAAAAAAATTCGGAAATAAAGAAAACTTGGACGAGCTTAAATTCAATAGACAATTGTGATCTTTCGAACTCAAGGTAGTAGCAATTTATAAACAAGACATCCATTACCTTATTCGTTCTTGCTCTCATTTTGCCTTCAATGGCTTTTGATCGTAAAATCCGAGGTTGCGGGTTTTAGTAACACCCCGCAATGTCAGGTTTTCCTAGCTAACAAGTAAGATTAACCTACTTCTGCATTCATCTTTCGTGGAAGTTGTACGAGGTGTATTGTATATATGGTGCGGTACTATGCCAGCGTTTTTATTCGCTGGCCATTATGTTTTCAGCCTTTTTTTTTAAATTAAATTAAACTAACTTAAATTAAAAATGAAAGGGCTGGGCCTTTAAAATGCTGGCAAACCCCTGACCTATTTTATTTCCAGCGTTTTTTTTCCTAGCGTTTTTGGTTCCTTTTTAGCGTTTTTTGACGTGTACGTGAACATAGCATTAACCTACCTTCATAGCGTTTTTAGTTCTCGCGTTATTTTTACATGTACATTGCGAAGGGAATGTGCAACTAATCACCAGACAATTTCAATTTCAAAAACAATTCAATTTCCACACGATAAATCCAAAATAACCAAACTAAACCAACACAAAATACCCAAACAAAAACACAAAACCAAACATCAACATTCCATTATTTGCGCCTGGCGAATACCACTCCACTCCACTTCTATCCGAAAACCATGCATAATCCATCCAACCATTCCCGCCACAGCAAGTTTCCTCACCATCACCCCGAACGAAAGAGTTGTCAAACCAAATCAAAGCGTGCGGTCGGTCAGCGAGCGAGCATGTTTCTCTACTTTCTACTTTCTGCAACGGTCGTGGCGGTTGACGTGAGTTATTTCTCCGACTGGAGCATGATGGGCGGGCGGCCCGTGCAGCCCACGGAATATTCATCACCCGCCTGCGTGCTCTCGTCATCTGATGATAAAAATTACAACAAAAATGCACACTGAAAAACGACAGGAAAGTCCAGAGAATGCTCGTTTTCTGATTTTATTTTTTTGCATTTGACAAAGTTTAATAAATGTAATTGAGATTGATGAACTTGTTACAATTTTTAAGAAAAATACTGAACACGCAATTTTTTATTTCAAAAGTTATAATAAAAAAAACTCATTTTTTATTTGAAAATACAAAGTTTTCTTTTCTTGGAAAACTCAACAGGCAAACGGAAGTTGAAATAAATCTGTTTCTTCTATTTTCCTTTTTTTCTTATGGAAACCAAAAAGAAAACCAGAAAAAGAATAAAATGCTGTTTTTCCTATTTTCCTTTCCTCATTAACAAATTTCGAAGAAACTAAGGAAATTTCTCCTTTTCCTTTTTCTTCGTCGAAAATGATCAAAAGAAAAACAAATGATCGGTCCATGCACGCATTTCGTCCAAGCTAAAATCAATTTTGGCGCCGTCTGTTGTCTAACTCGTAAGATAGATGGAGCAACGTGATGGGCCTACTGTGAGAAGAGCCATGATTGGTTGTGCAAATGTCTCCATGATGCAGGACTAGATTTAACCACGCACCATAACAGAAAATTGTTTCACGTTTGTGTTTTTATCAGTAAGAAATGACGTTACTGAAATTTCAATTTGTAAACATCATTTTTATTTTTATTTTTATTTTATAGTTGGCCGATCTACAGTAGAACAATCTAAAAGTTATCGAGCGATCCCTGGTCCACGGTGCCTGGTCTACACCCGTAGTCATCAGACATGTTGAACGTACGTAAACCCAGTTATCCTAACTATTTAAAATGGAACAAAAACGGAGGCTTACTATTTATAAAATGTGTTTTAATTTCAGTGTGCTCATTTTCAATGGAATTGAACGACATCTATCAGTGATTGGCTGCATACTCGGCTTGAAATCTCATTATTCTTCTTTTCAAATTCAAAATGAAGAGTAAACAACAGCGCTTCAGTTGCAGTCGGTGTGATTACTCGAGTTTATTTTACTCGTGTTTGAAGACCCACATGCTGATACATTTCGGTGCAAAACCCCTCAAATGCCTCGTGTGTTCAATTTCATTTAAGACTAAAGAAAAATTGCTCGTCCACATGAAATCTCACAAGAGACAAAAACCGTTAAAGACTCACTTATTGTCCAGTATTGAAAGTAATGATATTGCAGCCCATACAGAAGAAAAACCATTGAATTGCCATTTATTGTCCAATATTGAAAGTAATGATATTGCAACCCATGCACAAGAAAAACCATTGAATTGCAACTTATTGTCTAGTATTGAAAGTACTGATATTGCAACCCATACAGAAGAAAAACCATTGGATTGCAACTTATTGTCCAGTATTGAAAGTAATGATATTGCAACCCATACAGAAGAAAAACCATTGGATTGTCACTTATTGTCCAGTATTGAAAGTGATGATTGTCATATTGCAACCCATACAGCAGAAAAACCATTGAATTGCCACTTATTGTCCAGTATTGAAACTAATGATTGTCATATTGCAACTCAAACAGAAGAAAAAACATTGAATTGCCACTTATTGTCCAGTATTGAAAGTACTGATATTGCAACCCATACAGAAGAAAAAACATTGAATTGCCACTTATTGTCCAGTATTGAAAGTACTGATATTGCAACCCATACAGAAGACAAACCATTGAATTGCAACTTATTGTCCAGTATTGAAACTAATGATTGTCATATTGCAACCCAAACAGAAGAAAAATTATTGAATTGCCATTTATGCGCTTATTCCTGCACCGGAAGCCTGGATATGAAGAAACATTTAATCACCCATTCAGCAACCAACCCATTTACTTGCCATTTGTGTGTTTATTCTTGCAGTAGCGCAAAGTTTTTGGCCATTCATGTAAGAACGCATAACGGAGAACAATCAATCAAATGTCATATATGCGATTATTCCTGTATTGGAAGCAAGAATTTAAGAAGACATGTCATGAATCATACGGGAGTAAACCTATTTAAGTGTAACGAATGTAAGTATTCGTGTAGAACTGCATACCGTATGACTGGACATCTAAGAACTCACACTGGCGAAAGACCATTCAAGTGTCACTTATGCGCTTACGCCAGCAGTCAAAGTGGGAGCTTAAAAATACATTTGATGAGACATTCGGGAGAAAAACCATTCAAGTGTCATTTGTGCGCTTATTCCTGCGCACGCGCTACTGTTTTGAATAGTCACGTAAAAACTCACACGGCGGAATTACCATTTCGGTGTAATTTGTGCGTTTATTCCTGTTGGAGTGCGGATGCGTTGACTAGACATGTACAAATCCACGCTAGAGAAACGACAATTCACGTGTCATATTTGGGCTCAATTCAGCTTTCGTGAACGTTGTTTGAAAATTCATGATTCCAGCGCGCGTAGTTATGCTGTGAAAAAAACATTTCATACAGATTTCATAGAAATTAAAAATCATTACATATTGTTCGTATGTTTACGACAGTATTTTGTTTCTGCGTTTATTAACACATGACATGCAAGGTTGTCCATATTTTGTCAGTATTTTGTTTGTGTTTATGTTCTCAGTTGGGTTCATTATTAAAATGAAATTATTTTTGTTACTCAAAAATTCAGAAAACTGTAAAATTTGTTCCAATCGATGTTGTTCACAAAATAAAACTTCTGATTTATCAATTCCAACGAAAACAATTTACCGCATTTTCCCTAATAGCACACCTGCGCGCTATTTGCAAAAAAAATCTTAGCCCCGCGCGTTATTCGAGGCCCGCGGCTTATTGCAATAAGTGGGTTGTCAACTGTTTTTCCGACTCGTTCTGCCGACGTTTTGCCATTTCTTGTTGTTTTTAGTTATTATTTTGCCATTTTTTTTCCTGTTTTATGCCATTTTTTTGAGTTTTTTTATGTTTTCGGCAAAATGATGGCAAAACGTTGGCAGAACGATACGTTTCGGATACGTTACATTCGACCCGCGCGCTATTCGAGGCCCGCGCGCTATTTACAAATTATTTTTTTTCCCGTGCGTTATTCGAGGCCCGCGCGCAATGGGAGGCCCGCATACTAATGGAGGAAATATGGTATGTAATTTTTTCACTTCAAAAACTATACAATAGATGGCGCCATCAGTCTGGTCATTCATGCCCTACACACGATCCCCTTCATGGGTGGTCCTCATGTGGGACAAAACTTCGAGGCACCACTCGCTTGCCACTCGCTTTTACAGTTGAGAAAATCGTTTGGTTTTATTCTAATAATTGAGGTAAGATATAACAAAACTGAAATTGATACTTTTAAATGTACTTACCACTTTTTTTTAAATTATAATTTACTTGATCTATCAGTTGCACAAGCCTGTCCAAGGGTCGCTGGTAGCGGTTGACTCCTACTGAAGAGAAATCATTCAGGCGCCATTTTTGTATAGATTCTTGCATTCAGAAAAGGTATTGATTAATGAAATATTTAGCAACCATACTGAAGAAAAACCATTCAAATGTCATGTGTTGTATCTTGATCCAGAAATTGAAAACTTGGGAATTTCCTAGTTTAGCGTCCCCGATTTTTTTTTTTTTTTTCCCCCCCCAATCATGCCTATGCTGACGTAGTGTAAAGAATTGTAAAAAAAATTAGAAATTTTGTGTCACAAATTGACATTTTGGGTAAAAAATTGAAAATTGGATTAAAAATTGAAAATTTATTTAAAAAATGGAAAATCGAGTTAAAAAATGAAAAATCGAGTTAAAAAAATAGAAAATTGAGTTTAAAAATGGAAAATCGAGTTGAAAAATAGAAAATCGAGTTAAAAAATAGAAAATCGAGTTTAAAAATGGAAAATCGAGTTGAAAAATGGAAAATCGAGTTGAAAAATCACATCAAAATAACAAATCACAAATTACATTTCTGAACATGAACTTATGGGGATATGTACCAAACACCCCTCTTCAGTTCCACTAGTTTAGTTTCCCATTCTATTTTTAATTACATTACTCACTTACTGTAAAAGTGGTTTATTACCCTGTTTAGACAATTTGTGATATGTGATTTTTAATATGTGATTTTGCTATGTGTTTTTAATGTGATTTTGATGTGATTTTGTAACTCGATTTTCCATTTTTCAACTCGATTTTCTATTGTTTTAACTCAATTTTCCATTTTTTAAATAAATTTTCAATTTTTAATCCAATTTTCATTTTTTTACCCAAAATGTCAATTTGTGACACAAACTTTCTAATTTTTTTTTACAATTCTTTACACTACGTAAGCATAGGCATGATGGGAAAAAAAAAAAAAAAAAAAAAATCGGGGACGCTAAACTAGGAAATTACCGAAAACTTTAATACCGTAAATCTTTGATTAGCCCGCGGGTCTTAATTAGCCCGCGGGTCTCGGTTAACGCGCGGGGGTCCAATCCATTTTACACAATAACGCGCGGATCTCGATTAGCGCGCGGGTCAAATATCACGTTGCGGAAACGTATCCGGAACGTTCCCACCGCCGACGTTTTGCCAACGTTTTGCCGTCGTTTTACAGACGTTTTGCCGAAAACATAAAAAAAACACAAAAAAATGGCATACAACGGGAAAAAACTGCAAAATAATAACTAAAAACAACAAGAAGTGGCAAAACGTTGGCAAAACGTCGGCGGTGGGAACGTTTCGGATTCGTTCCTGATACGTTTCCATATAGGGTGCGGGTGCGCTATTTAAAGATTTACGGTATTTGCTAAATTTAAAAGGAAAAAAAAAAAAAAATCTTAGTCAGACCAATAAATTTTTTTTAATAATGGATTAATCTGAAATATTGGTTTTATTTTATTTTCCTTCTGTATTGATTGGTATTTGTAAAAAATTACAGTGGAACTTAGCATAACGAGCATGATTCGTTCCTGAGTGTTACTCGCATTGCGAAACACTCGTTATGCGAATTACTCGTTTTGCGAGGTGCTCGTTATGCGAGGTTCCACTGTACTTTCAACTTCTATCCATAATGTTTGACTTTTTTAAATTTCAGAACACGGTATTGATTTTCGATGTGATTGGGTGATATCTTATTTATCAGCGTAAAGTTCGTGCCAATTTCTACATTCAAAATGAAGAGAAAACAACAGCGTTTCAGTTGTAATCTGTGCGATTATTCCTGTTCAACTTATTCGGAGTTGAAGAGTCACATGCTTAAACACACCGGTGAAAAGCCCTTCAAGTGCGAGGAGTGTTCACTTTCTTTTAGACTTAAACGACAATTGACTGCCCATGTGCGAGTGCACACAGGAACACAATTCAAGTGCCATCTTTGTGCTTATTCCTGTATTACAAGCGGAAGTTTAAGAACACATATTGCAACTCATACACGAGAGAAACTATTCAAGTGCGATCTTTGTGCTTATTCCTGTATTCAACATGGGAATTTAAAACGGCATATCTTAACTCATACGGGAGAAAAAAGATTCAAGTGCCATCTTTGTGCTTTTTCCTGTATTGCATTTAGTAGTTTAAAAGTCCACTTAGGGACCCATACAGGAGAGAAACCATTCAAGTGCCATCTTTGTGCTTATTCCTGTGTTCAAAGTGGGAGGTTAAAACTACATTTAAGGACCCACTCAGGAGAGAAACCATTCAAGTGCCATGTTTGTGCTTATTCCTGCACTGATAGCGGAAATTTAGGAAGACATATTGCAACTCATACACAAGAAAAACCATTCAAGTGTCACATTTGTGCTTATTCCTGTATTGGTAGGGGAGATTTAAAACGACATGTTGTAACCCATTCAGGAGAAAAACCATTTAAGTGCCATCTTTGTGCCTTTTCCTGTAAGGCCCGTGGGAATTTAAATAGACATTTGGCCTCCCATAGTGGAGAAAAACCATTCAAGTGCCATCTTTGTGCTTATTCCAGTATTGCAAATGGGAATTTAAAAGTACACTTAAGAACCCATACAGGAGAAAAACCATTTAAGTGCCATCTTTGTGCCTTTTCCTGTAATGCCAGTGGGAATTTAAAGAAACATTTGGCCTCCCATAGTCTAGAAAAACCACTGAAGTGCCATCTGTGTGCTTATTCCTGTGTTGACAAGAGGTGTTTAAAAAATCATATAGCAAAACACAGATGAACGACCAGATTAATCATTTGTAATAATTTGTTACAAAACAATTTTTTTTTTGTTTTCAAAAATGGGGAAAACTTAAACTTATTCTGATTTAATGATTATTTTTTATTCATAAAAACACACCTAAGATTCACTATTTTAAAGTTATTCATCGCTTTATTCAGTTTGTCTTGGAGTTGTGCCCATTGAGATCAATTTACCTCTTTGTCTAGTGTATCTGGGTTGCTTGGGATTTACACTGGGAAGAGGCAGCAAGCGTAGCCCAAAATTCATGAAACTGAAAATTTGTTGGAATTTATCTTTTCCACAAAATATAATGTACAGTTGCCTTGCTGAACATGCAATTTTAATACATATTTCATACAATTTTGTAATTTCAATTTTTTTTTTTCTCTTTATACGTATATATCTCAATTA
>JAQIXU010002322.1:0-12515 GCA_034701245.1 Strigamia transsilvanica
CTGGACTGGACATTCTCTAGACCGGACAAACTTCTGGGACCCGTCCTATGTCCGGTCTAGACAGCTTACACTGTAATATTCTTTCCATGACAGAATGGGTTTTCAACACATATTTCTCAGATTAACCATTGAATATTTTAATTACATACTGTATTCTATTTTTAGCATTTTTGATAACATCGGTGTTTCTTTGGGTCTGGTTGGCTGTATTCGAAAATTGAAGTTAGGCAGAAAAGAAATAATGCTTAAATATCCAGGATCCAAAGACATTATTCGTGGAGCTGAAATAGGTCAGTTGATAATAATGAATGGATAAATAATTAAATTAATTCAACTTGTATTCATTTTGTATTGAATCATTTTTATTAGGCGAATGCGGGGATAATCCTTGTGCCAGTATGCCTTGTCGCAACGGTGCTACTTGCATGGCAATAGGCCTAGAGCATTTTAAATGCACTTGTCAATCCGGATTCACTGGGAAAATGTGCGAAATTACACTCAACCCGTGCACATCGGCCCCATGCGCCCATGGCTCCACGTGTATCGCATTACCACAAGGTGGTTTTATGTGTAAATGTGGCCCAGGCAGGAAAGGCGATTTGTGCCAAGATTGTAATTTGATTTTTCTTTTTTTGATAATTTGATAAATTTGACATAAAAATGATTCTAAATATAAATATTGTTGATTTCAGTGAAACCTGAGATGCATGATGTGTACATTCCTGATTTCGATGGTCAATCGTATATCGAAGTGCCTACACTGCAAAATGTAGGCCAGTCGTTCGCGATCGAAGTGTGGTTTTTATCACGAGCATTGAATGGACTTCTCCTATACAATGGACAGCTAACGAATGGCAAAGGAGATTTCATCTCGCTAAATTTAGTCAACGGATATCTTCAATACCGATATGACTTAGGAAGTGGAATGGCCAACATTACGTGAGCAGTTTTATTCGAGTGAAAAAGAACTTTTCTTTATTATTATTGATTTTTGGTTTGAATAAATGTTTAGGAGTACCGATGTAATATCACTCGGTGAATGGCATTCAGCCAAAATTACGCGTTACAATAGGAAAGGAACGTTGCAAGTAAATGATGGCTCCATTATTCGCGGAGAATCAGGGGTAAGAGGCTTGGATCTGCCAAATTGAATGTGGCATATGTTTATGAATTATTATGTTTTCATTTTTCATTTCAGCCCCCATTAAATGAACTCAATTTGGAGTTGCCATTAAATGTGGGCGGTTATAAACTGCCTTACACCTTGAATCGTGATGCAGGCATCAAAATTGGCCTGAATGGTGCTATTCAGCGTTTGATAGTAAACGGTGACGTTTATGATAATATTGTGGAGCGAGCTCGAGAGTCGTATGGAATCAAGAAGTATAGAGGAGCACCTTGTCTTAGCAATCCATGTGAAAATGGTGGCATTTGTCTCCCATTACTTCGAGATTTTGAGTGCAGGTGTCCGATGAAGTTTATAGGAAAAGTGTGCGACAAAGGTATTAAAAGTGAAACTAGTGTGATTCAGAATAATATACCGATATATATATATACATTTTTTAAGTAATGGATGAGGTCGACGTAAATAGGCCAATCTTATTTGATGGTCACACACATTTAAAATTTCGTAACAAAATCAATAGAATGTAAGTTGCAATTTATTCACTTTATCTGCTTCGCTAATAGCCACTTACAAAACCGCTTAAAATAATCCCGCTTGCTTTAATTGAATGCAAATTAACTACTAATCGACTAACTTGAGGGTATTGCATTTGCAGAGATAACACATCTATATCATTAAGCTCTTCTGAGGAATTAGTAGATCCCGATTTAGGGTAAGCAATAACAAGGAGCTATAGACTTGAGCTTGAGCTTACTAAAAAGTTGAATTTGCGTAGCTTATTATCGATTAATTCGAATAATGGGTTATGAAAACTTTTGATTCTTTTAACTTCCAGCTTGGAAGGTCAACAGAGCAATCGTTTCATAGTGCGGTTTCGCACAACAGAAGAGAATGGACTTTTACTATGGCTAAACAAAGGCACTTCTGTTCATGGAGATTACTTTTCTTTAGCCATTGCTGGTGGCTACGTGGAAATGAGTTACAACTTAGGCGTACAGAAACAAATTCTTATCATCCGCTCGCAGGTGTGGGTGAGTGATGGCGAATGGCATCAACTGAAGGCAGAAAGGTTAAATTGCAAAA
Source organism: Strigamia transsilvanica (assembly GCA_034701245.1). Taxonomy (NCBI): domain Eukaryota; kingdom Metazoa; phylum Arthropoda; class Chilopoda; order Geophilomorpha; family Linotaeniidae; genus Strigamia; species Strigamia transsilvanica. Next base: position 2,210 of record JAQIXU010002322.1, read on the forward strand.
TTATCATTTTTTTATGTCTAACTTTATTCCGTAATGAATGTTGTTGTTGGTTTTTTTTCAAATGAAGGAGGAAAAGATTTGGTACTCTCAGAGTTGACTCTGAAACTCCAGTTACTGGAATTTCAAATTCGGGAGCCACAGTTCTCAACACTGATGGCCTCCTCTGGATTGGTATGAATTTCCTAGTCTATTTGACGTGTGATGAGTGATGCATTCGGTTTGTTTGTAGGTGGATCTATGGGGCTTCCAGCTGGACTGCCGATGCAGTATTACACGGGTTTCAGAGGATGCATTGGGAAAGTGAAAATTGATAATGAGGAACTTCATATGGTGTTGCACGGAGATAACAATGTGGACTTTTGTGTTGACAATTGAAACTCCAAGGAAAGTCCAATGATTAAAAAAAAATCTTTTTTTTCTCAGTATTACATTGGAATTATGTGCGTTGGTCATGCCTCGCCCTTTGGAAAGGGGAACGGTTATGTTGTGCGACACAAAAACTGTGAAAAATTCTCTTGCTGTGCGAGAGTGCAAGACAGTGCCAGTGAATTAAGAAAGATGGCTGTTTTATCTTCCGTAGATGCTTCCTCCATATTATTTTATTGGTTTTTATGTTCTTAATAAATTGTAATTGATTTGATTTATTTAATCTGAAATTATTGGAGGGGCATATTTCTTTATTTAGTTGTAACATTATACCGCATCATCTTATCTCTGATTGATCAGAGAATTCCATGAAAAATTCATCTGTGCCAATTTATAGTTACAAAAAAAATTAAATTGCATTTAGCCAGTGGGAAAAAAATTAGGTTTATTTTTATTAAAAATTGCACCGATTAGCTTAGTTATCCCTGAGTTGAAGGTTCGAACGTTAATGGAAAATTGTTGAAAAATGGAATTGTAAGCAACTTTGAATTTTTTAGGAGTATATTTATTGATGGTTGAGCAGATTTGAGAAATTGAAATTTAACGTGAAAAAAAAAAAAAAAAAAAAAGTTGAGGCTACGCTGTATGTTTATTACAACGCTATTTAATACCACCAATCTCAATTGTAAAGTAAGTGTATAAATATTTATGATCCTGAACAGAAATTTCAAAATATTTTTTCTCAATTTCTAATTTAGTTTCAGTTTTAAGTCAATCTGATTTCGGTTTCGGACCAAATCTGGCAGAAGGATGCATTTTGTTGTTATGGTGATTTGATTTTGTCGTTGTGTAAAAAAAAAAAAGGAACAAGCCTGTCCCTAAGAAAAAGAAAAAAGATATTTCAAACTTCCTCCTACGATGATTGTAGACTTTCTATGAGCATTTCAGCCCTAGTCAATGATTTTTTTTTTCCAATGAATAATGCCTTTGAGATTAGTTATCAGGCCTAAACATTGTATGGATAACAGTTGAAATGTGTCATTCAATTTCAGTTTAGTTTATTATACTGTGCTTGATGAATTAATTTTTAACATGGTTTCTCAGTCGTACAGTATGGCGCTATTATTATATCAGTGTTATTGGATGTGTTAATTGGTTCCCTCCAAAGTTGAGCTTTTTCCTCCAACTCATGTGTGCATATCGTTCAACAAAACCAATGATGTTTTTATCAGATTTGTCACAAATGAAATGCTATGTACATAGCCATCTTGTGTTTATATTCAGAGTCAGTGAAGGGTGACTGTACAGTTTTTCAACTTTGCAACGAATATTGAATCAGCCATACCGAAAATAGACCAAATGAAATTGATATGATATTATTAGTGTGTATATTGCTGTTGCAATAATAATAAATAAATAAAAATCTGAAAAGTTTATAATGAATCATAATAATTTTGTAAAATTAATTCACCTCTGTGTTTTATCTGTGTGGCAACTTGCATTCGGTTTGGTGTTTTTTCCTTATTGACATAACAGATTCCCGATAAGATATAGACTAGAAAAGCATTTGTATCAGAGGTGACACGACTTGCCTTGTGAGTTATGGCATCGGTAGACGCAATTGACGCTGTGAAAAGTGGCTCTTCTGATCCTGCTGTTGCAGTACCTTCGGGACACGAAATTGTTTTTGCTGCGCTGACCAAAGAAGGTTTTGATATTGAATTTCGAGTGGGTGCTGTTGATTATTTGTGGCTTGTTTATGCATAACCAGTTGTTTCGTTGTGTAGCAAGATGAAAATCCTACTGATGTACTTATTCGATTTTGCGAATATATTGGAGAGAAAGATCCCGACAACGCAGAAGTTGTAGCAGATATTCTTACAAGTGGTGGATATTCTCATGTGGTTTTGCATCTGTATAACAAACAAGTTAAATTACATGACGGTAAGAATAAGATACGGTTAATAAATGTAAGCATTATGTATTCATTAACACGTCGGCGTGTTAATGAATACTTAATGCTTATATTTATAAAAACATACATTACGATCATAATGCATGTTTTTTAAAGCAAACATGTTGGAGGTTATAAGTTTTCCTCTGAATGGTATGTTCTTAAATTTGAATTTAACATACCGGTAGCGTCGTAATAGATAGTAAGACTTTTATATTAGTGGTGCAAAATACGAGTTATATGGATGATGGTGTGGACAGTCGTTTTTCACTACCCTTGAAACATGAAATTGTTATTGCTGATTTGGCTAAAGCGGGTTTTACTATTCAACTTCAGGTGGGTGATGTTGGTATTTATAGATTCATATCTGTCTCTCTGTTTCACTATTGAGTATTTCATTTTAGCCTTATGATGATCCTTTGTCAGTAATAATCAATTTTTGTGATTCCATTCGAGCTAAATATTCGGACAAAGCAGAACTTATTGCAGATATTTTTAGACGCAATGGCCATTCTCATTTGGTTATGTATTTGTATCACGAAGAAGTTAAATTACATGAGAATTTTGATATCACTGATGGTAAGATAAGATTGATGTAAATGTAAACAGGCATGTTAGATTAATTTTTATCCAGTGTGCAAGTACTTTCCAGAAATAGAAGTCGATGTAATACCTGCGTCAGAATTAAGGTTACCTTCGGAAACGGTATAAAATGAAAAATGTTATGATTTTGGAACTATACTTATTTTTATCCGTATTCAATCAGGTGTATAGAATGACTTCAGCACCACGAGGCGTAGCTTTGGTTATAAACAACAGAAAATTCGGATATGGCGATACAGAAATAAGATATGGCTCAGAAAGAGATAGTAAATATTGGACGAATCTCTTTTTTGGACTTGGTTATAAAGTCTATGAGGTTGAAAACCTAACAGCCCAAGTTAGACATAATTCAATCCTGCATTTATGCAATGCATACAATTGAAATCGTTCAACTTGTTTATTTTTTGTGCAGGAAATGAGAAATGTAATTAAGTCATTTGCGGACCAAGAAGAAGAACACGACAATGCAGACTCTTGCATACTAGCTATTAGTACTCATGGAATTAACCAAAATTGGCTACAAGGAATTGATGGGGCAGGATTGGAAATTGATTCTGATATATTAGTACACTTTAATAACATTAACTGTCCCAAATTAAAAGGAAAACCTAAATTGTTTTTCATTCAAGCATGTAGAGGAGGTAATGAATGTCAATGTATGTTTTGGACCTAATTTTAGTTTTGGGCTTATATAGATGAGAGAGACCAAGGAACTGATGAAGTTGACAGCAAACCAATTACAATAACACAAGGAGAGCGAAAGCGGTATCCAAGTTGGAGTGATATTGCCATTATTCATTCAACAGTTCCTGGTAAAGTTAATTAAAAATGTGATTGACAATTTTTAAAAAAAACCTGTTAATGGTTTTAATATTTAGGATACGTATCTAATCGAAGTCAATGCGAGGGTAGTTGGTTTGTTCAAGCTATGGTGAAGGTTTTCATGGCGCATTCTCATGATCAAGATTTGGAAACTATGTTGAAAATGGTTAGTATCATGTTATTTTCAGAGTTACCGGTATTTATAATGCATCAATCATTAAGTGCAATCGAGAACAAAACTATTTGCACATTTCGGTTCTCAAACAAAATACTGCATACGGGAAATCCTTCTTTGGCTAAAAGCACAAAAGCATTTTGAATTTTATTTTTGAATGCGGGTGGTTTTCCGGGGGTTTGTTTTTTTCGCCCACAGTTCACTTTTGTAGAAACTTGCATATTGCAATTACGACCAACAAACCAATTTACTGTACAGCTGTAATAATTGAGTGTTTCTTTCTTTTGTTTTGAAGGTCACCGTACGTGTGATGCAGCTTCAAACGTATGATCGCGAAATGCAAGCTCCGGAAATTACGTACCGTGGATGGACTAAAAGTTTATACTTTAACCCTGGTTATTAGGAAATTATTTTGGCAATAAATTTTATTGACGCAAATTTTTTTTTAATTACGTAATTGATATTGATAACACGGTAAAAGTACTTTGCTATAGCAGCTAGTCTAGATATTTTTCCGTTTTTTTGTATTTATGAACTTTTTAACTAACTTATTCTATAATATTGGAAATCATTGGTTTCATATTTTGGGACCAAGTTATGAAGTGATCCCACAAATAGCTCTTCCAGATGCATCAGAGTTGAGTTAAACTTTTCCATTAACCAGTTATTTATAGTTTTCTATATACAAAAGAAAGAAATAAAAATAAATAAATAAATATCACAAAATAATTTTAAAAAAAAAACATTTTTGACCCGATTTTCTCTCTTTGGAATTCCTATAATTTCACGTTGTGATTCCGTCAAAACTGAAAAATAAATGCAAAGTATGGAGCTTTAATGCCATATTTACCAAGTAACAATTCTTATTACATTTGTGTAGAAAGTTTCGAAATATTTCCGAAAAATGAAATATAACAAATTGAGGTGAGCAAACTGAAATTAAATTTTTTTTAAAATTAGGGAAAAAAATAGAAATTATCAGAACTCAGAAGTGAGTCTTTTTAACATCTTTCAATTATTTTATCATATTCCTCCACCTTTATTAATATATTCGCATAATGTGGTTAGGACATTTTCAGAAGAAAATTTGCTTTCAGAAGAGCAAGCGGAACAAAACTGCTTTCCATCACTCTAAAAGGAAGAAAATGCAAATCAAAACTTCCCTTTCGACATTTCAAAATGAGTTTACCGTATTCTTTTTGGTTAACACTTTTGGAACACTGAATTTCACCCAAGCTTTCGTCCACAATTTAATCCACTCACTGCAACTCTGAAAATTATATGTTGATGGAAAACTTGTAAGCACATGTTAATTGGAGATGTAAGCTGTACCACAGCTTTAGCATCTGTCGTAAACGTTTCTAGAAATTGCTTTTGATTTTTCGGAATTTCATGCAGTTTTGGCGTAGAAACATCTCTCGGTGGTAAATTTTTTTTTCTTTCTTCCCGTTTCCTGCTTTCTCGTGGTTTATGCATGTTCGTGGTTTAGCAAAGGTACAAATTAAATTTTTCTTTCAAATTTTGACGATTCTAAAATGAAGGTTTAAAGTAGTTATGTTGTATGCTGCAACTACTGCTTTTGTTGCATTTATAACAAAGCAGGGCAGAAGTTACTCAACTCAATTCAATATTTAAAACAATAGTACGACAATGTTTAACTAGATTTAAACAAGTGAAATCAAGGAACAGTCATATCCCATAATATTAATGATTCACTCAAGTTTAAAAAACCGTTCGCCATGAGGCTTTTTATGGCAAAAGCCATAGCAACAACATTACGGTTATATAGAAGGCGATGTTAGCCAAAAGAACCAAAATTAACAAAATATTATTGTCTTTTATACATTTGTAAACGTTTTGTAAAATAAATATATATTTTTGAATTCGAACATTTGTCTTGGTTGAATTTTATTATTAAAAAGAAAGATAAAAATTAACAAATGATGAAAAGTAAATGGGAAATGATGGAAAATGAACGGAGAATGATGAATTATTGAAAGAAATACCGTAATACAAAATAAACCTAACGTGATGAAAATCGAAGTGTAAACTTACAAGTTAGAAATCCAACATGAAATAAGCGAAAAGTTTAATGCCCAAACAATTAAACGCAGAAAGGTAGCTGATTATTGGAAAATAATGTGAAAACAACCAAGGAAACCAGGGAAACTAGGACTGATTAGATAAGCTATAAATATATGAAGCAATACCTCAAGATATTTTATTAAAAACACCAATCTGACTTGCAGAAAATAACGAAAAGGACATAAATCGGCCCAACGAGCATGCACTACAACGAACCAGCCGGAATGGACAAGACAATGAAAGGTAAATAACATTTGTCACAAATGAGATGAAATGAATCGTCTGGAATCAGTCGGAAAGTGTCTTGCAATTCACGGCGCTGACTGGGGATGGGGTCTTGGAAAGTGGTGAGTATGTATATTTGTATATTGGCTTGTATACAAAAGCTGCCTTATCCGTATTAAAACAATCTTAGAAGTCCTAAATACATGTAAATGAAAGCGTCGTGGTAAAAATATTTTCATGATTCACTCACGAGAGGGCAGTACTGTGGGACTTCAAATTGGACAAAATGGCAATTACAAACAATGGACCCGAGTTAACATCAATCTACGTAAGATAGGAGTAAGGAGTCATCTTGGACTAATATTAGTTCAAGGAGTCATCAAGTAAATAGCTATGAGACGAAGTGAATGGTCTGGAATCTACCGAAAATTGCCGATATGGACCTAAACGGTTGCTCGTGTCATTATAATATAAGTAAATTCGACAAATGTGTAATGTGCGTAGGAAATGGTGCGTCTCACTTAATGTTGTGGTTTCTCTGGCATTTAGGACATTTAGGACAAGGGAGATGGCAGGGCCGGATTTACGTATAAGCAGAATAAGCAATTTCTTAGAGGCCCCCACCCATCGGGAGCCCCAGAAAAAAATTCCACTCTTTGCTTCAACAATACAATCAAACAATTTTCCATCGTCAAAAGTAGAAAAAAAAAAGTTATAATTTTAACGATTTTGTTGTTTTTGATGTGTATGAATGTACTTAAATCGGAAATATAATATACATTTTTATTTTTGTCCATATATACTAGGGATTTCCAACAAGTGGCCCGCGATGCCTTTTCTTGTGGCCCTGGCCCGCGAAGCTTTGTGGAAAAGAACGCCATGGTGAGTAGACTTGCCCGGCTGGTGTGCAAATGCGAGATTCGGCAACCAGAAACACAAAAGAAAATGATAGCGTGGGCAAACCCCTAAAAACGTTTCAACAACAATGTGAGTTTAATCATGCTCTTTAGTTTTAACAAGGATTTAGAACAAAGGACGTGAAGTTGGTGCTAATAACCATGTTCGCAACCACCATCATCTGAAGTTTGTATTTCTGTGAACAGCTGCGAATTGACGCAAGCACCAAATCACTGAAAGGTATACGTGCGATGTTGGCTTCACTGCATCACTTAGCTTTTAGCACAAGCGCAATAAGAGTTGATTAGTGGGTTTTTATTGCTAAATATTGGTCAGCAATTGTAATTTAAGTATTGGGTCCATGTGGTCATTAATTGGCGACCCTGTAAAAACAAAAAAAATATTTATAGTTATATACGTTTCGAACGTCGTAGCGACGTGACGAATTGAATAGTGGTATAAAACCACCAACAATTTTTATAAATATCAATCAGCTCGTTAACTGTATCAAATACATAGCGAACAAAAATGTCTTCAGACGAATCTAGCTTTGGAAGCGACGATGAATACGGAATGGATGATTATTACAACGACAGTTTCAATGATCACGATGAGGTGGAAAAAATCAAAGCGTTGAATTCCGAGTATTTCGATTTCGAATGTTTATCGACCAACGCAGTGGAGAAAATGCTGAACGAGTGTACCGAGGCGTTTGCTAACAAACTACACGTCGCATCGCCTATCGCCAAGGTTTTACTTCGCACTCGCAAATGGTCCGTGAACGACGACATCCAAGACGTGGACAGTTTGTTGGTCGATTTGCGAATCAAGCCTTCATCCACCAAACTCAATTCGCAAGTGTTGACGCCGGAGGAGTGTCCAGTTTGCTTCGAACCCTACACCGGAAGCGAATTTCGCCGCTTGCAATGCGGACATTTGTTTTGCATCTCGTGCTGGGTGACCCATTTCGAAATGCAACTCAGCCAAGGCGTTTCGACCGAAATGGAATGCATGGAGACGGATTGCAAGATCATCGTGCCCGAAGACTTCGCCCTGGACGTTTTGGTAAAATCGAATTTCAGAGACAAATACAATCAATTCGCGTTGCGTGATTGTGTCCGGTCGCACCCGGAACTGCGATTTTGTCCCGGGCCCAATTGCAGCGTGGTAATTCGCGCGAAACAAGCGCAAAGTGAGCGCGTTGTCTGCAATGAATGCAAAAGCGTTTTCTGCGTCAAGTGCGCCTCCGATTATCACGCGCCGACTGACTGCGTTACCATCAAAAAGTGGCTGGCAAAATTGGACGAGGATTCCGAACTTGCCAATTACTTGCTCGAAAATACCAAGGATTGTCCGAACTGCTACAACACCATCGAGAAGAACGGCGGGTGCAATCACATGTACTGCAATCAGTGCAAGCATGATTTCTGCTGGCTGTGTTTGGGTGATTGGAGTACGCACGGAACGTCTTATTGCCAATGTAGCACGTACCTCCACAATCCGGATGTATTGCGCAAATCGCAGCTAGCAGTGAGAGCAGCGTCGAAAAGGTTCGAATTTTATTTCGACAGATGGAAGAATCACCAGCAGTCTCTCACTTTGGAGGAAGAAACGTTGCAGAAAATCAGAATTAGGATTGAAGAAAAAGTGTCGAAGGGTGAAGGGACGTGGATCGATTGGCAATATTTGTTCGACGCTGCTGCGTTGCTCGCTAAGTGTCGTTACACGTTGAAATACACTTATGTGTATGCATATTTCTTGGAGTCTGGCCATAAGAAAGACTTGTTTGAATATCAGCAATCGCATCTTGAAACTGCGATTGAGAATTTATCGTGGGATATCGAAAGGGCTGAGAATTCAGAGATACCCAAAATCAAAATTCAAATGGCAGAGTGTGAGAAAAGGCGGGAAACTCTGTTAGCTGAATTCGGTGGAACTGAAACGTTTGCGAATTCTTAAGTGTTTTGTTCTCTGTCTAGATTATTCTTGTTAATAAATTCAAAATTAAAAGTAAATACATCAAAATGCCAATATCTTCTTTTTATCTGTTTTATTTTTAATTGATTTGTTTATAATTTCCCCAAAACATGTTTTTCATTCAGTAACCTAACATCTGTCACGTGATTTCTCCTTTTAATGATCGCCGTTTGTCGTGAGAATGTTGTTGCTCCGTCTGATTTACCGTTGGAAATACAACAGGGTGTAAGACCACTAAATGTGTGGCTGTGAATTTCAAAAACTAGAAAATGATGTTAAAAAGTATGGGTCTGCTTAATTCACACAGTTTAGTCCAATTGTGCAATAGCAAAGGCTGTTCTGGAGGGCTGGCCCAAGGTGTTTGAACAGTATGGTTCAATTAAAAAAAACTATTTATCAAAGATATTTCAACTCTGGAAATTTCCACTGACCTGATCTGAGGGTTTATGATTGAAAATCTGCCAGAGTCAGGGCCCTCCTTATACTTTCAAGCGCCGTTTGACCCTGGTTATACTTGTCACACTGCACAGGATAGGAGGCACCTGGCGCTCTTCGGTGATCAGGAGTTGCAACCCTTTTAACCCAATGGTTAAGGTGGCTTTGGGCAGATCCATTTATACTTTCATGATAAATGAGAATCTTTAGGATTTTAAAGCTGGCTAAACCAATTAGATTGTAATATTATTTGGATAAGTTTACTCTGTAAAAATCCTCTACTGGAGTTGAACCCACATGTCCTGCTTGCCAACAGGGTGCTTTACCCAGAACTCCTACCCAGGGGTTCTGGCTTAATTGGACCCCTGCTCCTACTGGTAAATAGTAATGAGCCTAAACGCCGTACTAATCATTTACTAAAAGGAGTGTATAGTTTCTTTCAAAGGAAGGAGTTTAGTTATGTACATAATGGGAAGATTACCAGAAGATGGTTCTGTAGTTATGCTTACATTTGCTCGTCTTTGTGTGTTAGGGGTCCACTTTGTGGATTACATTGACGAGATGCGAGATGCAAACGATTTTCTCTAATAACTGAGTAAACAAATAATTCTTTTTGTATGAAATAGATCATTGTCATCAATTATTCAATCGAAATTTATGAAGTTTATATTAAATGTAGATAACGTAGATATAATTAGAATTGAAATAGAAATAGAATAGTTTCGTTTACCATTTCTCTTTGTCATTTGCAGATGTCGTTGGTTAAA